>OVBA01000675.1:0-58862 GCA_900406435.1 Lepidium aucheri | reverse complement strand
ATTTGTGTTACTGGGTTTTTGTTGGGTCATTGGGAATGGTAATTCTATACAATTTTGGAGTGATTATTGGTTTTGGATACTCCATTACTTGATTGGGTTGTAGGTTTGATTCTAGAAGCGGAGATTTTGATGGCAGCTTCTACATTTTGGAATGATGGATCAAGTTGGTGTTTTGAGAAGAGATTAACCAATATTTGCCACATTCTATTTAACTTCAACTGAAGTAGATTGTCCTTGGTAACATAACCGGAGCCAAGGATCGTTTAGCATGGTTTAGAACAACTGATGCCTCGTTTTTAGTAAGCTCGGCTCATCGCTTTTTTACTCGAAACTTGGCTCCACGGAAAAATATGTCTACCTTCTTTGATAGAATATGGAAGGTGAAGGTACCTGAGGGGATTATAACTTTTCTTGAGTTAGTTGCTAACCATGCTATTATGACGAACAAGAAGCGCTACAGGAGAAATTTGAGCTCGTCTTCGACTTTTGATGTGTGTCACAGAGGAGTAGAGTCAATACTCCATGTTCTCCGAGACTATCTAGGGGCGGAAGAAAATTGGAATCGGAATTGTCCCTTTGCGACATAGAGCCGAATTTTTCAAACTATCTATACGTGAGTTGTTGTATGTGAATTTGAATTGTCATAGTGAGGTATGTGACAGCCTGTGGTCTACTCTTTTCGGAGTTACAATGTGATAGAATTAGAAATAGCGTTGTGGGAATGTGTTTGGTTCTGACCACCATTGTAGGGATTGAACAAAGTTTGTTCGAGATTTAGCACGAGAGGTGTGGTTGGCCCATGAGAGTAGTTTATCTCCATTACAAGGTGTACGGAGAGTATCCACTGAGATAGCTTGGGTTCCACCGTCGGAGTCTTGTTTAAACCCAACACGAATGGGGCATCGAGGTGAGGTCTGTGTCTCGCCACTACTAGTGGAGGATTGCAAGATAGTTCAGGGAGTTGGTGTTGAGGATTTTCTCTTAATATTGGCATCTTCTCTGCTCCGTTCGCTTAAAGCTAGGGCGTCTACTATGGTTTATACATAGCTGGAGAGCATAGGGTTCAATGGCTGGAACTAGGAATTGATTCGACAAAGTGTGTTGGGTTTTATTTTGACTAGGATTGCGGATTCATATTTTCTGTCTTTTCTGGTATGTATGTGTTATTGTTTTATATCTTGGAAATGGATAGTCTGCATCACACAAATATATAAGGAGGCAAATTATCTTGCTGATGGTTTGCCAAACTAGGTGTTCTCATTTAGTTGATGTTTTCATTGTTTTATATATGTTCCTAGTGATCTTTTCCATACTCTACTCGATGATATTGAGGGATATTTTGTTCTTCGACTTATTCGAATTTGATTATTTATTGTTTATTCATTAAACAAATTTGGAAGAATTTCCTCTTTGTCGCAACTAAAAAAATATTTATTATAATTTTTATGAAGATATATATGTTGTTAAATAACCAAAAGATCTATAGAGAAAGTATTTATAAATACTAGTTTGATATGTGTATAATACCGCCGAAAAACGTTTATAAATAAATTTATTTAAATTTATCGAATGTGTTTAAATAAATATATGAAATTTTTTATTATAAAACGTAAACGACTTCAAAATCCATTTTCTATTATTTAGTAATTTATATGAATTATTTTGTATTGAAATCTAGGTCATCTACAAAAAATATTAAGAAATTTTATATTTGTGTTTATATATTTTATCATGTAAATATAGTTTAGGCAATATTTATGCGGCATAATTGCATATCTTCTCTTGATTTTTTTCTTTGAATTGTTATTGTTTATAATTCTACCTTTTATCTCTATAAATGCAAATTAATTATGCAAAATCATACACAGTGTAACATTTATACTTATTTTATAAAAAAATTCACGATTTTATATATACATTAGGTTTACCAAATTTTAATAGACTACTCGCTTGAATAATTTTATTTGATATATCATCTCTCATATCTTTAAAGTTTAGATGCTCATAACGGTGCATATAGTTTTTTTCGAACATATAAAAACTATATGAATTTCAAACACCAAGAATCAGGCAAGGAATTTACATAGGAACAATTTATAGATAAATTTTGAACACAGTGACCTGACCAATCTGCATTTTTATTGAACAATCTAGGAATCTGATGAAGGAATAAGTTGAAGAAGAGCCGTCCGAGTCTATCAAACTCCTTCAGATACTGCAAGAATGATGGCTAGTTTATGAAAATGTGTTAAGACTACGCCAGTGGGAACAAGAGGTTGAAGCCGATGTACGCCGATACACGTTATCAAAACAGAGAAAAAACAAACGGCACTAATTTAACTCTTGGTTCACAACACTTCTCACTGAAAGAAGAATCTAAACAGTAAATACTAAGGAATTAATTGCAATTATTAAACCAACCATAAACTAGTTTAAGCCCAATTTATCTCATTGTAACAACTTAACCGGTTTACTTACAAACTTAAAAAATAAAACGTTTCTAATAAGAACTAATAAAAGCAGAGTATTGAGAAATATTTCAGAACCTGTATAGCAGGTTTATGCTTCCTGAAATAAGCTTGGCTAGTGATATGGTCTCAATTTCAGAAATACCTAAGAGCCTATGTAAAATTCCACATGACAACACAAAGAATCAGCAGATTGCTTCATTTGATCTTCAGCTTGCAGAATATTCTCCCGCAATAGGTTTAACATAGCGTCACGTTATCTAAGTGAAGTCTCAAGCTAAAAATTAAGAGTAGATTCATGCTCAAAAAGAAGCAACAATGGTGGATCACGACCATAAACAACTTTGAATGGTGTACACTTAAGAGATGTAAGATATGTAGTATTGTAAGAAAACTCAGCCCACGAAAGGAAAGCATACCACTTCTTAGGACATGGGGAAACCAAATAGTGAAGGTAAGACTCCAAACACCAATTGTGTACCTCAGGTTGACCGTCTGTTTGCGGTTGATATGCAGTACTGAAATTAAACGTTGTTCCAGCTTGTTTGAAACCAGAATTTGCTGAGGAAGACTTTATCTCTGTCGGATACAATAGAAGCTGGAAAGCCATGTAGACGCATAATCTCCTTAATAAAAGTTTGAGACGTCCATTGGGGTGAGAGGATGCCTCAAGCCAATGAAATGACCGTATTTGCTCAATCGATCTACTACCACCATAATAGTATTGAAGCCTTGAGATTGGTAACGCTTCTATGAAATCCATGGAGATATCTTCCCAGACTCGATTTGGAATAAGTAAAGGCTGAAGTAGTCCAGCTGGGGATTGTGTTGCAGTTTTATGAATTTGATAAACCAAACAGTTAGTCACATAAGACTCAATACACTTACGCATACTTTCCCAGTAACAAGTTGACTTGATGCGTTGAAGTGTCTTAAGTACACCCGAATGTCCGCCTATGTTGCTATCATGACCTTCACGTAGAAGAGTCGGAATATGAACAGAGTTTTTAGGTATCAACAAGCTGTTCTTAAAATAAAGCTTGCCATCAACCACAATATATTTGCAGTCAAAAAATTTTCTCAAAGTAAGAGAGGTGATTTTATTCTGAATCTGTTTATCATCCACCAATTCTGTATAAAGGTCCTGTAAAACCAAAGAACTTGGTAAAGTCACAAAGCACAAACCAAGCAAAAACTGAAGAAATCAAACCATCAAAACTTATTCGAGATAGGCCATTTGCGGCCTTGTTATCAAATCCTCTACAAAATTGAATGTCAAAATCATATCCTAACAGCTTGACCAACCACCGCTGATAACTCATTGTAACTTCTCGATGTTCCAACAAAAAATTTAAGCTCTTCTGGTCAGTACAAACTAGAAATTTTGACCTAAAAGGAAAGGTTTCCACTTCTTCACAGTGAGCACGATTGCCATGAGTTCGCCCTCATAAATCAGCTTCAATTGCTCCTTAGCTGTTAATAAGCGATGGGATTATGCTTTTGCATCAAAACTACACATAATGAGAAACCTGAAGCATCTGATTCAACTTCAAACAACTCAGAAAAGTTAGGCAATGCAAGAACTGGAGCATAAGAAATTGCTACTTTCAAAGCATCAAAACAGATTGCATAGCAAGACTCTATACAAAACTATCCTTCTTTAAAAGATCGGTTAGAGGACTAGCTATTTCACCATAACCTGCGATAATAACATGTTCAGCCAAGAAACCCACGTAAATCTCTGAGTGTTTTAGGAGTAGGCAACTGAAGCATTGCAGTTGTCTTAGAAGGATCGGTTGCCACACCCTCAGCCGAAATTATATGTCCAAGTACTCAAGTTTTTCTTGTGCAAATAAACATTTTTTAAGATTAGCAAAAACCAGTTGGGAATGAAATACTTCAAAAACAGAACGCAAATGGGCAATGTGATCATTCAAATTAAAACTATACATGAGTTTGTCATCAAAAAAGACCAAGACAAAACGTCGTAAAAAAGGATGGAACACCTCATTCATGAGCGCCTAAAATGTTGCGGGTGCATTAGTCAATCTGAAGGGCATGACTAAAAACTCGAAATTTTAATTAAGTGTTCAGAAAGCTGTGTTCTTGATGTCTTTGTCAACCATACGAATTTGGTGATAGCCAGAGCATAGATCCAATTTCGAAAAGATCCTTGCTCCCTGTAGCTCGTCCAAGAGTTGGTCTATAACCGGAATCAGATACTTATCAAGTATAGTGACGCTGTTCAATGATCTGTAATCAACACAGAAATTCCACGAATACTCCTTCTTAGGGACCAAGAGAATCAGACTGGAAAAGGACTTCGGCTTGGGTGAATCAACCCAGCACCCAACAAACTTTGTACTTGACGACCCATTTCTTCCTTCCTGGAATGTGGATAGTGATACAAACGTACAGAAACCGGAGGAGTCCCAGGGAGCAAGTGAATTGTGTGTTCATGTCCACGTGAAGGAGGGAGCTTAGTTAGGGTTGCAAAGATGTGTGAGAACTCCTTAAGTAGATGAAGAATCGGCGGACGTAAAGACATTGGAAAAGAAAATTCTAAAGTAGAAAGAGCAGCAGACATTGAAGACTGTAGGGACGAGTGAATCGAATCTGCAGACAAATTTTAGTGATACAAAATGACGGAGGGTGAGTTAGGGCCTAAGATCAGGCCGAAAGGCGTGGAACCATCAATTATTGGTGAACCTGCGGATCCTTTTGCGGATTTCCTTTTCCTCTTCCCATTCTAACTTCGGTGGGTTTATCGGTAATAGGGAGATCCGCGAAAACTCTAACCCATGATGAAGAGAGTGATCTCCTACAATAGTCACACGTTGACCCTGATACAAAAAAGCATCATATTCTCGTCCCAATTGGCATTACAATCATGTAACGTGTGTAGCCACTGAATCCCAATATAAATCAGCTCCTCTAAGGTCCAACACACAAAATATGTAACAAAGCAAAGGGAGCCAATGGAGAATTCCACTTTCTGACAAACTCCCAGACATGAAACTGAGAACCCATTACCCAAAAGCACATCACAACCAGAAATTAGCACACGTTTGGGCTTAGTACTAGCCAATAAATGAGGTGAAATAAAATTATGGGTAGCTCCACTATCCCACATGATGACCACCGAGCTTTTACCAATCCATCCACTCACTTTAGTTGTAGTAAGAGAAGGTAATCCAACGAAGGAGCTAAGTGATAAATTGTACACTCCGGAGATTTGGTGAACGGCGTTATTGCTCCTTCTATCGGATCTTCTACCAACTCCACCTTAGAACCATCTATCATAGTTACAACTTGCAAATATTGATTTGGACATTTGTGACCAACATAATACTTAGCATCACGAGAGAACCAAATGCATTTACTTCTTTTCTCTGCATATTCAACATCTGAGAAGAGAAAGCAACTGAACTTGTTGAAGATGCAACTGAACTTGCTGAAGAGGCAACTGTCAGTATATTTTCAGAAATAATTCTAGTCCTTCACGAGGAACTGGTGGATGGTGTACTAGTAGGATGAGTTAGAAGCAACATAACGTGGTACCACTGCATGAGAAGCTACTGCAACCACTTGACAAATCGTCTGTGGCTCCAAACGAACTGCTGCAACAATCACCTCAATCAACCCCTTTGGTTTCAACATTATGAATAAATGTTGTAGAGCAGGCTGCAAACCATTGATAAAAATGTGCTTTAAATCCAAATCAGTCAGATGTGGTGTCTGAGTAGAAAGCTCAAGAAACTTTGTGATGTATGCAGCTCGAGAACCAGTTTGCTGAAGAGCAAACAAACGTCTAGCCAGATTGCTCTGCTCACTAAATTGATGAAGAAGATGATTCTTGAAATCAGTCCAGGAATGATAAGGTTGCCTAGTTAGTCTCCAATTGAACCAGCTAAGAATAGTTCCATCAAAGAAACCAATCGAACCTTTTCATCTTCTCAGAAATGATCTACACAAAAAATGCTCCACACGAGCTAGCCAACCAAAGGCATTGACACCCTCAAACAATGGAATCTCAATCTTGCGAATAGATGTATCTTTTCTTTCAAAAGAATTCTTAGGATCACATAAATTGTTACCAGGAAGAAGAGGAGAAGAAACCAAACCAATTGAAGCAAAGAAGCGAGTGGTTCTTGATGAGTTGTTCCCCTCAATTTATTACAAATACCAGAGGAGATGGAAGTCGAAGCAAGTGATGTATCTCATTTTTATCAGTTTTTAACACACATTTTCATTGGCTTTCGAGTTTTTATTAGTCTTTTTCAGGTACAAAATGAGTTAAGATGGAACTAAGCACTCAAAGCATGGGTGGGAGCAAAAATGATCATCTTCTAATTGTAACATCCCGGTGTCAGGAAATATGATATGTGGTGGTGCATGCGGAGAGGTTTGGTGTTTTTGGATGTTGGAATCGATCGATCCCTACTTGGATCGGTCGATCCTATTATTACCAGAAGACGCGTACAATTGAATGATCGACCATCAACTTTGGGGAGCTGTTCTAAAGCAAAGGTCGTTCAATATACATCAAGATCGACCGTTCCAACCTCGAAGAAGAAATCTGCGTACGATCTTAAGAACAATGAGCGTTATCCGAGAGCGACCATTTCAGAGTGGATGTATCAATCTCCACCTGGATCGACCTATCCCAGGCATGCGCGAAGAAGAACCAGATTTTCCTTATTTCTGTCTCGTTTACTTATTTTGTATCAGACACGTTTTTAGTCCTCTTAATTAGGTTCTTGGAGTTTTAAGAGACATCACTTTCATAATTTTTGAGAGTCGATTTTGCTTTTGATTCTTGTAAGTTTTGGGAGAATATTTCATCCTCCACAGTTTGGAGAAGAATTCTGAACCGTTTCATATTTTTATTGCAATTCATTTTTTGTTTTCAATTTAATTGCTATGTTTTCTTTGATTATGTTTGAGTAGTTTCATAATCAAGTTTAAGATTTTCTAAGGATTTAGAGGATAAGTGAATTATGACCAAATAGGGCTTGATCTTAAGTGCTCTCTGTCTATTGCTGAGTTTAATGCTTGAGTTAGTCTGATCACCTAGCTTATGATCATTGATTTTTAACTCGCCAAAAGTGCATGTTAGATGTTTGAAATAGCATAGATCAGGAACTAGTCCTTAACCAACAAAAGATGATGTTATGGCTAATTATGGAGACCAAATGACAGTTTAGGACTCTAGGTTGTTAGATATATTAGTCGACGCCACGAGAGTGGATTTGCTATAATTTTATGTCTGTGTCGAGAATTTGATGAATTTGTGCCCTGAATAGTTTCCTGATTATGGATTCCTTACTTCCTGATGAATCCTTGTACATGATGTTTTTATTATTGAATTTTATAACCGTTAATTGCATAAATTGTTAATTACAATGACTACTTCATTTGAATTTTCTTAGCTTGAATTAGATTTATAAATCGATTGTGCAATATTTGGTCTTCGTGGATTCAATCCCTAAGTACTACTCTGATTTGCTGTGCATTTGTAGTAGAATATTAAGATTAAACTTTGAGAATGATCAAGCTTTTGGTGCCGTTGCCGGGGACCAATTACCTTGCCTTTTGCTTTATGATCAAGTTCTAGTCTAATTCTCCTTTTTATTTACGTTTTTGTTTTTGTTTCTTTTTAGGTGTTTCAATTTTATGGTCAGAAGAAATCAAGGCTCTAAAGATCTTCTGAACTATGAAAACCTTACGCTTGCAAGAGTTGAAGTTGAGAAAATGAAAGCTAAATCTATGAGTAATCCCGTTCCCACAGACCCCACTACAAACGCTAATGACCATCAAGGTTGAACCGAGAAAGTTACTGTTAAGCAGTTACATCGAGAGATTTCTCAGTTGGTGCGTCAACATGAGCAACCACAACATCGTGCAATAGGTGATCTGGATACACCTCACCACAACGTCATGAAAAACTATGAGATCAAGCCATTTATTGGTTAAGTAGTACGTTAACAATGGTCTTCCATGCGAGAATTTGATAAATCACAACAAGAATTTCGAAGACATGTGCAGTACGACGAGTTTGAATGGAGTCCCCGTAGACTATGTGAAGTGTAAGCTGTTCTACCACTCGTTGTCTAACAAGGCATCTCGATGGCTCAAGTCACTTCCTGCAGGATCGCTCACTACATGCAAAGTGGTCAGAGCTGCTTTTATGGACTAATTGTACACTAAGTCCAAGACTACTGCATTGAGGAATAAGATCCCTACTTTTCAGCAACATTCCGATGAGTCTTTCAGTGAAGCTTCAGAAAGATTCAAGGAGTTCTAGAGGGACTATCCACACAATGGGTACACGGATGAGCAACTCTTGAATATCTTCTCTGGTGATTTCGAGTGGGGCTAGAAGAACTCTCTAAATGCAGCTAGTAATGGCGAGGCGACTTCATGACTAATACCAAGGAGGAGGCTTTTACCCTCATTGAGAATCTAGCTGCTAGTTCAGAGACGCACTGTCCACAGTATGATCGCTCAAGACGAGTCAACAGTGTCGAATCGTAGAAGATAAACAAGCTTACTAAGAAACCAAATATGCTGATTAAGGCGAGCCAATCGAACCAGAGGAGCTTTAACTAGTGTGAAGACATAGGAGAGGTCTCTTATGTCAAAGAGAATTCAAACCTACCAGAGGATCAAAGAGAGGTCGATTATGTGAACTGGCAGAAAAAGGGCCTAAGTGAAATATGTCTTACAATAAGAGGGTGGTTCTTGAGAATGTTAACAAGGGAGTCTCGTACCCTATATCAGCTCCTAGTGATAATTTCTACAGTATGATTAGTTGAGCCAAGTGGGTTATTGAGGTATCATAATTAGAGGTAGTGGTCTGTACTTTTTCAAGCTTCGATGAGCTATTTGGGTGTGAATCCGCTGAAGAGGAAAATCTCTGCTGAGAGCTTACAGAAGACTCTATAACCTGCTATGACACGTCATATTTGGACCCTCCAGATAAGCATATCCTTGATTGAAAGTTGTTTGCTAACACTCGAGTAATTCTGTTTTATTCTTGTCTTAAGATTTTTATAGGCAAGCTCAATTCAGGAGAGCCATGACCCTTTACTGTGAAAAGAGGTCAAATTTTGTAGAGTTGTAGTGTTGATAGACGCTGCAAAAGTTGAGTTTGAGATTGATGACCCGTACCTGAAGCCATGTGTCACGAATGATGATTTTGACTAAGGATGGATAAATCCTTCCAAAGAGTTTACTCGCCATATAAAAGGTAACTGAGTCAAGCTAATGATTTTAAACAAGTGTTGTGTGGGAGGCAACCCACTAGTAGGTTTTTTCTTTCTCTCCACTTTTCAATTTATGCTTTATTTCTTTTGTTTCAAGTAAGAAGATTAAGGTCGGAACACTAAGATCAATCAATTTACATTAGGATCAATCGATCCATGGAACAAAAAGGAATTCGCGGACGACCTGGAGATCGATCTGATAGACTGGACTGATCGATCTGGTTGATATAATGTTCATGTGGACAACCCGACGATCTACCTCAACAAGAGGATCTATCGATCTTAAGGAGAGTGACGAGTGCGAGAATTGGGATCGATCAATCTAGTCAAAGACCGATTGATCCACGAGCAAGGTAAGTCTTCTAGCTTTGAAAACTGGTTTGATTAACTTAAATTGAACAGGAAAAACACATTTAAGACACCAAGAGCCCACATTTTTGGATCAAAACCTGTGATTTTTGATGTTCTTCCCTATCGTGGGCGATTTTTGAGAGAATTTTTCTAAAAACTTCATTCATTCATAACTCTTTCAATTCTTAACGGTTTTGGTCATTGAGCCTAATCCACTCGGGTTTTCCTGCTATTTCTGATTATTTTGGTTGCATTCTTGATGAAAAGGAATGACTCTTTTCTCAGCTTTTCCATTCCGTGAAAAATTGAACACTTTGGGGATTTCTAATTTTTGCAATGTACTTGATTTATGATTTTTGCAATCGTCTTCTTATGCCATTGAGTGCTTATATCGACTAGAATTGGCCAATTTTGTAAGATTTTCATATAGAATTTGATTTATAAGTTGATGGAGAAATTAGAGAATTTTCAGAGATTTTGGTTTAGATTGAGTTTGGAACAATTTGCATGATGCACTGCTTGATGTTTTGATGTGTAGTTATTAAGTTTAAATTGATATCTTCACATGATTTTCGTTTGATGTCTAAAATTTTGATTTTTCATACAATAGATATCGATTTATGCCATTGGATTTGGCGCTTGTTTTTATTCAGGTAATGGTTTGTGCAGGCGAAAAAAACCATCCAAAAATGTCAGACGACCTTCACTACAAGGACAAGAAAGGGGAAAATATTCAAATTCTCTACCAGAAGAAGAGGATGAACCTCAGACTTGTGAGCCACGACCGCACCCTGACCCTAAGCCTGGGCATAATTCCCGAACCGAGCAAAAGTTCTCTAACCCAAACAGATATTCTCGAAGCTGATTCTCATCCAATATATATATATATATATATAATGATCCAAATTGAATAAAATCTTATTTACCGAGTCAACTTTTCTCAAACCAAACCGAACCCAAATTATAAGAAATCAAATAAAATTAACTGATATTATGAAAATAACTAATAACTTAATTAAACCATAGAAATATGCCTTTTATATGTGAAAATAACACAATCTTTTTTTATGTCAACATTAGGTAACAACTGGCTGGTCCATTAGCCAAGTTTCTGCATAATGCAGGCGGTGGAACTCAATGCCTGGATATGAAAGTGCGCTTGCCTTTAGTAAACTTACCACATGCCACTAGACTAAGGCCACTTGCAAAATAAAACAATCTTTAAATTAATTAATTAATTCTTTTGATTTATTTATATTTTATTTTTTGAAAAATTAATTTAAAAAATATACTTTGATCATAAATATAACTTATTTAAAAAAAAACCAAACCCGAATCTAAAACCAAACCAAAGCGAACCAAATATATATTGTTTTCGGTTGGTAACACCGTTTGAAACGACTACTTGGAAAAAAGTTAGCGCTTGAAACTAATGTGTGTGATTTTTGATGGTTTTAGTCTTATTTTAGGTTCTTTTGCATCCGTCTAGATAGATTTTCTATTTACTTAGGTCCTTTTAGGTTTGTTTTGCTTTCTTTGCATTTGCATTTGGAGTCTGGAGTTTTATCTAGGAAAATGAGCAAAAAGGAGCTAAAAATGGAGCTAAGGACAATTGGATCAGCTTTTAGGTGAAAAAGGTCGTGCAACCTCGGATCGCTACCTCGCAGATCGCAGGGCGATGACTGCTCAGAACGCTCGAGAAAAGATGCCTCAGTCACCAGCCTTAACCTATCTGTCGCGAGGGAAGATCAATCCCTTCATCGCAAGGATTACACTCGAACCATCTACTCAGTCTCAACCAACGAGGGCCAACACAAGGAGCACTCATCGGTGCCCAAGCTCACGCAAGGACTCCGAGGGCAAGATTTACAGAATTCCTGGTTGACCGACTTAGGTCGGTTTGACCATTAGGGTTATGCAAATGACCCTATTGATACCCTCTAATCACACTCTTATCTTTTTTATCTGATGTTTAGCTGAAAACCACTCTATTTTTATTGTTTTTTCCTTTATGCTTGTTTAAGGTACTCTTTATGATTATGCTTTTAAGTTAATGAGTTATGTTTGATCATTTAAGTTTCTTTATGTTAATGCAATCTCGATCTACCCTACTCCTCTGTACTCAATTCATGAGGCGTGAGTATATCCGTGTGGATCTTGAGGATAGGGCAATCGGAGGTGAANAACCATGATCTAACTCCGATCTCTTCTCATATGGCTAGGCTTAATGCTGATCTCTCCCTGATCAAGAGAGATCTGATTTGGGCCGTGACCTAAGACTAGCGCTAATGGGAACGAAGACTAAGTGCCTTGTGAGTGATGGCTTGATCCCCCAAAGAGAGATCTAGCATGTGGGTTAGCTGTTAGACGAGTTGGGCTTAACTTAATGCTTCTGATTTGGCATGATCACGGCGATCATCCAATCCGGTTAGGGGTCTTCACCATGAGAACGGGTCGATCTAGCCTTGTCCCGGTCTAGGGATCGCTCAAAAGAGTTCGGCGAGTTGGGATCAGCGAGTTTATCGCTGATCAACCTCCCTATCCTTTAGATCTATGCCTTTAATCTTATTTCTATCTTATTGCAATTGTTGTGCTCTATTTTTAAGTCATTTCTCTGTTTTAGTCATTTCCATTCTGTTTTAATTTTGTGTTTTAATGTAATTTTTCCTATTGTCTAGTTTGCAAGCTCACCTAATATCATAGCCTATCATAGTGACAGAATGGTAGGTTGCTTGAACTGAGATCTAGTAGTAGATAGGTTGTTTACAAGCATCTCCGAGTATTTGGTTTGACAATTCCCACCTTACTTACCACGATGCTCAATTGAATTGATCTTAGGACTAAAAACCCCTTTTATCAGAAACGAAGGTCATTCGAAAACAATCGTTTGAAAGTAGCGGTTGGCAAATGAGTTTTTCAAACGAAAGTCGTTTGAAATTTAATGTTGATTGTTAACACTATATTGGTTGAATAGTGTAATAAGATAAACTTAGTAAGTAAAATTTGATTAAAATCATTATTCTAAAAAGTAAACAATTACATATATATTTATTATTTTGTTATAAAAATAAATATATAGACTAAAATTACTATATTTAAAATATATTTTTTATATCAGTAAATAATGATTTTTCTAAATATGAATGAATTATTTTTCTTTTTAAATCATAATGTGAATTATATATTCTTTTTTGAATCATAATTATACGTAAAATATAAAAATCAATGATTGTTTGTATTTACAAATAACGCTCGTTTCCCAAACGACCGTAAATAACTCTATTTGCAAACAACCTTTTCAAACGACCAAAATTAGGTCTAAACAATCTTTTCTGAAAGGGTCATTTGTAAAATTTTTTTTCAGATGAAGTACTGATTAGTAGCAAAATAAGCATGTCATTTGCAAACGATCCTTTTTATGTTACCAAACAAAGCCATTATTTAACATTCGACTATCTTTTTTAAAACTACAAATTTTCAAAACACAAACTTCCCAAACCAAATCCGAATCATTTAACCAAACACCCATACCTACCTGACGCCATTCCTTTTCTGAGCAATGAGCGATTCTCGAGACCCATAGACCCTTAAGACAATTAAGCTTATACCTAGAGAGAGAAAGGAGATGTTGGGCACATCATCACAATATCTTTTACGTCGAACTCTTGGGAACAAAATAGTTTCGACCAAGTTCATTTGCACCACCACATTGCAGAGATTGCGCATATTGGATGACATAAGTGGTATGATGGGTAGGATCGATTTTGGGAAGTTTCCACATCATAGTTACCCGTTGTATCCTGAGCTTGTTCTTTAATTTTGATCTCTTGTGAGTTGTATGAGTATGCTGATATGCATGATTCAATGAGCGAAGCTACCCTCATCTTTCTCTTCAGTGGTGTATTATACGAGATATTGTCAGCACCGCTTTGCGATCTTTAAGGCTTCCACAAACATTCCAATGATCGATTTCCTTCAGCAGATTCTCCACCTAATTCTGAGTTGTGGCGTTGATATATGTAAATATTAAGCCATTTTCACTAACATTTTGCATCATAACCATTCCTTTAAGTTGCATTTAGATTAATTCTAGATCACATTGTGTAGAATTCATGCATCAGAGTTCTTAGATCATGCATTTGCATATTTGGTTTTTTTTGAGTCAGTTTTAGGTGAATTGGAGCTTAACTTGGAGGATTGAAGTTTATGGGATGAGGTATTTAATCAATGGGCTCAAGAAACATGAAGAAGAGAATGGAAAGATTGAGGATCGACCTCATGATCGGCCAATCATTGTCAATGTCCAAACTTGGTCGAATGCGGGCAAAGAATAACCACTACTACATGTTTGAAGATGCTGATGGATGAAGGCCTTCCCATGAACTGAATCGGCTGAAATTTGAAGTGAAGATAGCCACAAGGGTCAGCTTTCAGTTAATGGTGGTTTGAAAACGTTTGAACAAGTAGTTAGAAAGATACAACCAATTCACTCAGCATATGTCATTATAACGCGAAAATTACATTGAAGCTCTTGGGCTCAAAGAACCTCGAGCTCAAGCTCGACTTGGGTAGGTCAACCTCGGGTCGTTAGATTCAATAGACACTCGAACACTCATCCTCGACCAACGGCCCGACCAAATGTGGTCAATGAAGCCATTTCCTACACAATCCTTATGCGATCGAAGAAGAAGCACATGAATGCACTTCCTCGACCATTAGCTGCACTTCCTGGACCATTAGCCCAA
Organism: Lepidium aucheri; assembly: GCA_900406435.1. Lineage (NCBI taxonomy): Eukaryota > Viridiplantae > Streptophyta > Magnoliopsida > Brassicales > Brassicaceae > Lepidium > Lepidium aucheri. Next base: position 44,030 of record OVBA01000675.1, on the reverse strand, counting down.
CTTGGGTAGGTCGACCTGGGATCGTTGTCTTCCAAATAGGCTGGAACGTTCCCCATCGACCAACGACCCGAGGGAACCATTCCTGAGAATGCCCATCTTACACAATTTGTCTGCGACCCACTCCATCGGCCACATGCTCGACCACGTCGGATCGATGGGCCACAACGCGTGATTTCTACTTCCTGGTTTGGTTATTATCGACTGTATGGTCGATCAAGACATGCTGGACCACCAGCCAACACGTGCTCACTTGCCAAGTTTCAATATTTGACCCGGTTTGTCCCGAGGCGACCCAGATCTATTTGGTTTGGGCTTTTGCGCTTGTTGCCCTAGTTTTTAGCCTATATATAAATACTAAAGTTTTGTGAGAAACAAGATAGAAACTAATTATTCATTTCATTATTGGTCTAGAATAGATTTTTATTTGCTTTTGTTGTGTTCTTGAGAGAAAGAGAGGATTGTTGGAGACCTCCTCCTCACCCATTATTAAGTTTTCGATTTCTTTTCTCTTCTCATTATTAGTTATGTTTATGCCTTTCATTATTTCATTTTAATTGTTTGTTCTTTGTTAGAATGTAATTGTCCCACATCGGAAGTTGGGACCATTCTAATCTAATATATATAGAAGCTAGGAGTCAATCCACTCATTGCCAACTGGTTTTGAGTTGGAAGCCCATAATTTATCGTGGTATCAGAGTCCAAGATTCTGGCCCATCGGGCATACAAGAGGATATGCGTCTGCTGTGGGTCAGGCCCAATATGCATGTATAAGGATGATGCGTACATTGTGGTCTTTCGAGATATTCGGTTATACCACTTATCATCTCGCGGGGGCGTGTTAGAATGTAATTGTCCCACATCGGAAGTTGGGACCATTCTAAGCTAATGTATATATAAGCTAGGGGTCAATCCACTCATTGCCAATTGGTTTTGAGTTGTAAGCCCATAATTAATCATTCTTCATTGTGGAATGATGGAGTAGCGAATGATAGGTTGATGGTTTAGATAGATGTTTGAGTTTAATGGTTGAATTTTGTGTTTAGGTTGATGGATCTATTGCTTCCTTCACTTAGAGTGTTCTTAATGCTACATTTAAGTTGCCCATTCAAAGCTACGTGCTAGGAAAAATATCGCCTGAGAGGTGTTTGATGAAATTCTCGAAAGACTCTTTTCTAGACTTTTCTTCCATAACCTTTGACAGACTGATGCTTTGGGGATTAGTGGTCTTAGTGATCTTTATTGTAATGCTTATTGATTGACTGGTTTGCAAATGAGAGTTTAACAATATCAATTGATTAGTATAGAGGTTAATACCATGAGAGTGGGTTAATCTAGTTTATATGTAACTCATTCCCTAGAATGGTTTTTAATTAGACCTTATGCATCTTGATTTGATTTTTATTCTCATTGATTAATTTCCTAGCCATAAACCTATTGCTAGTTTGAATTTTGTTTCTTGTTATTTGTGGTTGTCATTTCTTTTAAGTTTGTGCTTGTTCATGTTTTGTTTGCTTGTTGTTTGCTTTAAGTTGGATCTTCGTTTGATTTAGTTTGCTTTGCTTTAGTTTTAGTATTCTTTATTTCACACCATTCTTATCGCTATAGTTTAAGTCCAAATTCTCATAATCCTAATGTGTTGGTTCTAGATTCTCATGGGTTCGAACCTCAATAATGCTTCAATGATAGTTTTTTGTGTTTGGTGATTTCAATTGGTTGTTAGTAAAAACACTTGCATCAATTTGGCGCCATTGCCAGGGAATCTATGCAATTAGCCATTAGGATTTGAATTAGATTTAAGACTATAGCCTTTTATTTATTTATTTTGGTTTGGTTACTAACATTCTTTCAAGTGTTTGTTCTTTTTAAAGGTACAATCACAAGAGAGAAAGCATGACTTCAGATTTAGCCTCCATGAGGAAGGCTCATTATGATTCTCAAGATAGAGATGGCTAGGAACCCCATTAGCTATCACGGTTTTGAAAGCACATTCACTTATCAAGAGGGACTTCCATATGGAAAATTTTCTCAAGGAAACCAATATGAATATGGTGAGAGATGTCAATCTTGGGACATGGAGTATGAACATCAAGGAGCTTATTCTTCCCCAATCTCTGAAAAATAAGACATTCACAACATGCTGAACTTGGTTTTGGAAGGACAAGAGAGGTTTTACAAGAATACTCTAAGTAGGATCGATGCTATTGAGGTTTCTATTGAACGAAGCTCAAAGGATATGGACATTCACGAGAAGAGGTTGGATGATGGTATGTTGATGGATAATCATGAAGGTGGTTATTCCATCCATGCTAACTAGTATTGAAGATCCGAGTGGTTTCACTTTGCCTTGTGCCATTGAGGAGAATGAGCATAAGTACATGATTTGGGAAACTATAGAGGACGTGGTAGAATCTTGGGAGAAAGAGAGTGACAAAACTCAGCTAAAGGACATAAGTTCTAGCACTAGTTAGGAGTCTAAGGGAATTGGTAAGGATGCAATCAATTATTACCCTTTGGGCGAGCTCAATACACCTAAGGAGAAGCTTAAGCAATTACCAAAACAATGGATAAATCAGTTATTGAGAATGAGTCACAAAAGGAACACATGCATCTTCAACCATTATTCAAGCAAAAAGCAAATGTTGGAGAACCTATTGAGAAGCAAGATAGTCTCATCGAATTGGCCTACAAGGAGGGTAATGAAGAAGAATCTCCAAAGGCACAACCCTCTAGCAAGTATCTTGACATGATCCTCGCCATTGAATTGGGTATTGATGAGCATTGGAAGTTACCATTGTTTGAGGAGGTTAGGATGAAAGAATTTAGGAGATGGTTCTACAATGAGCAGGGCCGGACCATGGCATAAGCCACATAAGCCATAGCTTAGGGGCCACAAATATTAGGACCGTAAATTGTTTAGAAGTTATAAAATTTTGTAGTAATTAGGATCCTCAATTTATAGAATTTTGTAGTAATTAAGGGCAACCATTTTAGAATTTACAGAATCTTTTAGTAATTAGAGTCTAAAATTTTTAAAGATATTTTTTTTTTAGTAAGGTCAAAAGTTTATCTTTAAGTTATTGTTTTTCTGAGTTTTGAGAAATTTGATGTTAGTTACAATTGTTTGATGATTATACAATCTCATTTTCTTACTTTGCAGAAAATTTTCATTTCTAAAACTAATGAATTTGAATAGTTGCTTTTGTTATAGAATATACCGAAAGGAAAAAAAATCGAGTAGGGCTTTCAGTAACGTCAGACCGGTTCTGACAATGAGTATGATCTAGGAGATCCAAACTCATCCCACACTCCTTTCTTAAAAAGTGAAAGGAGAGTCACTCTCATGACGCGTTTGCGAAGAAGATTCCGCCTTCCAATCCTATCATCTCATAAAAAAGGGTGCAAAATGTCAAGCTTGAGACTTGAAACAAGCGCACTTGGAAAGCATTTCCATGGTATCCTTTTAAATATCCTTTTATTTTCTTTAAGTTGCTTGAGTTTGGTGTGTTGTGGTGTGTGCTTTGTGGTTGTTTTGATCTAGGGAAATCAAAGGCTTGAACAAGGAGTTGAGTCATAAGGATGGAACTTAGAGGGAAGAAAATTGGCTTGAAGGTTGACCAAAAGCTCGAGAAAAGGTGGCCAACCAAAGCAAGTGTCCTGTTCTGGGAGTCTATTGCAATGACCACAAGGTCGATGTGATCGGGTCGATGATTCACTCAATCGAACGTATTGCAGGTAGTACGCGGTACACCAAATAATCGATCCAAGGGTCAATGGAGGATACCCGATAGCATGTACCATGGATCGAGCAAGGAAGTAAAACATCGATTCTCTGGTCGATGACCCTTACCCGATGTCCCTACTATGCCATCGCCCAAATGATATGAGATCGACCAGCTGGCCAACCTGAAGCTCTTGACACAACGTACCCTGATTGACCTAATGGTCGATGAAGAGAACCCGACGACCATAGCGCATGAGCTTCTAGAACGAGACAAGGCCAACCTCAAGGTAGACGATCCAAACCCGACCTCACGACCATAATCCATCTGGTATGCTCTTCATCAACTTTGAGCCCAATCCGGTAGGGCCGACCACCGATTCAAGGAGACTTAACTCTTTATAAGGTACCAAATTCACCACCTTTGTAAATATTTTTTATTTTTCATTTGCATTTTTTGCTTTGTTGCTTTGATCTTTCTTTCTTGAATTTACTTTCTCACCGATATGGTGAGAAGTTAGTCCGGAGGAGAAGACCTAGTTGCTAATGATCATTTTAGTTGTGTTGTTTTCCATTTTATTTAGTCTTCCGTTTTTCACACACAAAAATTTCGAAAAATACAAAAACAAGCATATAGTTGCATTTACATTGTACCTAGGATTGAGTCTTTAGAAGCATTTATGATTACATAGGGAACAATGATGACATTCCCTTAATAATCTTGATGATTCATTTCTAGGTTCAATGCCCAATTTAATAATTGTTTGATGCATCAACTGCTTGTTGAAAGGTCAGATTGATCCATGCTTTGAATTCTTGATTTTAGGTTCACCTTAGTTGAAGCATGTTGTGACTTGAGACCATTCCTTATTTATTGGAACCTAATATTGACTTACAATTATCATGCTATGCATTGCATTTGAGTTCATGGACTACACATACATACTTAGATTTCTTTAATCATTTACAACTCTTTGTGATCCAAGTAGCCGGTTTCATCGAAACAATTGATTTCACAAACCTTTAGATTAACCGTCTTTCAAGCCACCACTGCTTGTTGTGTGATTTAGGCTTTATTTCTGGAATGAGCTTGTAGAACGTGTTAGTGATAAAAGGATTTTTGCAGTTTTTTCTTATCAAATCATATTGAGAGGTAAGTTAAGGGAATGTCGAACCAATACTCGGAATAAACTCTCTAGCAATCAATCTATACCCACGTCCTAGTTCAAGGTAATCTAAATATTCTGTCACAATGATAGATCTCAATTACACTAAACTAGCAAACTAGTACAAAGGACAAAATAGCCTAAAGACAAAATTGAAGCAGAACATTGAACAGTAAAACAGAGAAAATACTATAAAACAGAGTGCTATTCGAATTTAAAAGTTCAAGCAAATGAGAAAAGAGGATCTAAAGGATTTTTGGGAGGTTGATCGGCGATGAACTTGGCGATTCCCCTCGTCAGATTTCTTTGAGCGATCTCTAGACTAGGAAATCGATTATATCGGCCCACTCTCGTGGGGAGGATCTTGATCCGGACCGGTTGATCCATTTGGCTCTTGCCACGATCTCACCAATCCAGATGCATAAAGCTCAGCCCAAGTTGTCTAATGACCGATCCGCATACTAGATCTCTCTTCGGCAGTTCAAGCCATCTCTAGTAAGGATCTGAACTTTCATTTTTGTTAGCACTAGCTTCTGGTCATGACCTGATTCAGATCTCAGCTGATCAGGAAGAGATAAGCCTTAAGCTCGGCCTTATTAGAAGAGATCGGTGTTATTGATCGGCTAGCTAGGCGAAGGAATCATAGATTTCACCTCCAATCTCCCCATCCTCGAGTTCCAAATGGATCTACTCGCTCCTCATTTTGAGAGGGATGATGAATGGGGTAGATTCCGAGGACACAATCAAAGAAGAAAAGCTAAAACACAAGAATAAAGAAATAAAGCAAGGAATCAAACACTAAATCATTCCATAATCAACCATTAAAGAGTAAACAAACCTTAAAGCAAGCTTAAAATGAAAAATGGCATAAAAGATAGAGTTTTTTCGGCTAAAACATCAGATGATCACATTAGAGGGGTATTTATAGGGTCACTCTCATAACCCTAATGGTCAAACTAACCTAAGTCAGTCAACCAGATGGTCTATGAAGCTTCCCTCGGAGTCCTTGTGTGAGATTGAGCTACAAGGAACGCTTCATTTCTTTGTCCTCGCGGTTTTTGTCTGAGTTGTTGCTCCGAGTATGATCCTTGACGTGAAAAGGGATGAGTCTTTGTTATGCACTGGTCTTTCGTCGCGACAGATGGATTGAGGCAAGTCCTTGAGGTGGCCTTCGTTGGGGTGTTCCTGTTATTCTTCGCATACAAGCTTCGAGGCAGCGATCCGAGGGGTGCACGATCCTTCTTGATTGTTGCTCACTTAGACATTCCAACAGCGGCTCCAAATGCTCTTTAGCTCCATTTTAGCTTCTTTTATGTTCCTTTTACCTCAATGGACTCCACAACTCCAAATACAAATGCAAAAATGCAAAACAAGCCTAAACGGTCCTAAGTACAAGGAAAATCTATCTATATGAATGCAGAGCGACCTAAAATAAGACTCTAAAAACATCAATAATCACACACATCAATTAGGTTCGGGCTGACAAAGATGGCATCTTATGTAGTTCCGGATTCACACTTTTTGAACCGGATAGGACTAGGTGGGAAATTGATATTTGGTGAGAGGTTGTATGTGTTTTGTGCTTATAAAGGAATTGATTGGAAAAGGGAATAAAAAGAAAGAAATGTTCAAAGGAAAGGTTTAGGAGAGAAAAGGTATGTAAAGTAAAGTTAAATGGTCTAAGTAAAGGGTTTTGGAGTAATGAAATGGTTAAGTGGTTAAGTGTTAAAGGGAATAAATGAAACAAAAAGTTTGAAAAAGAAGTTGAACCAAAGTACTAAGGAAGTCAAACCCACTAGATATCATATATGTTTGAAACCCCTCTACTTAGGATGTGAATGATGCAATGAAGTTGAGAATTGATCCAAAAAGGAATGAACTGAAAGTGAGAAAACGCCTGGAGATAAAGGGTAAAAATCTAGGATGAATGGGGATTAGTTGTAGCTTTGGGTTAAGTTTGATTGTGTATATGTAGGTAGATGGGATTCTATCTTTTTATGCCTCCCATGTCTTGAACCTTTAGCATTCTTCTAAAGCTCGTTTCATTTATACAGAGATCCTTGCATGGAATATTTTAAGCCATACATGAGAAGAGATCACTTTTATCTCTTAACCTTCTCTAAGCCAAGTGAGTTCATTGAATGTTCATAGTATGATTCATGGTTACGAATTAATGAATGTCAAAAGGAATGGTGGATATGAAGGCATGTGTAGGTTGAGGTTGAATTTGGATTGGGTTGTGACGAGTATGGCTAGGATTTTTATGTAGACTTGCTCGCTTTGCATCCTAGAATTACTAACTTGGACATTGAGGTTAACATTGGAGCATGCTTACTTTGGTTTTGATTTCTCATTTTCAATATCTTCTTCGGTTTTATCATTTTTTTGCTTGAGGACAAGCAAAAGACAAGTCCGGGGGAGTTAATATATGTAAATGTTATGCTATTTTCGGTAGTATTTTGCATAATAATCACTCATTTAAGTTGCATTTAGATTCATTCCAGATAACATTGTGTAGAATTCATGCATTAAGAATCTTTAGATCATGCATTTGCATATTTGGTTCTTTTTGAGTCATTTTTAGGTGAATTGGAGATTAACTTGGAGATTGGAGTTCATGGGATGATTCATTCAATCAATGGGATCGAGAAACATGAAAAATAGAATAGAAAGATTGAGGATTGACCTCATGATCGACCAATCATGGTCGAACGCGGGGTAAGAACCACTACTACATGTTTGAAGATGCTTATCGATAAGGCCTTCCCATGAATGGAATCGGCTAAAATTTGGAGATAAGATATCCAGAAGAGTCAGAAAGATACAACCAATTTACTCAGCATATGTCATTCTACCTCGAAGAATACATTGAAGCTCTTGGGTGCAAGGATCCTCGACCTCAAGCTCAACTTGGGCAGGTCAACAACGGGTTGTTTGATTCACTACTATGGACCATTCATCCTCGACCAACAGCCCGACCAAATGTGGTTGATGAAGTCATTTCCTGCACAATTTGCATGCAATCAAAGAAGAAGCACGAGAATGCACTTCATCAACCATCAGCCCAACTTGGGCTGGTTGACCTTAGACTGTTGGCTTCAAAATACACCATCGACCAACAACCCGAGGGAACCATTATGACGATGCCCATCCTGCACAATTTGTGTGCAACTTGCTCCATCGGCCATATGCTCGACCACGTCGCGTAGATTGGTCACAACACGTGATTTCTTCTTCTTGGGTTGCTTATCATCGACCATATGGTCGATCAAGACATGCCCGACCACCAGCCAACACGTACTCACTTGCCAAGTTTCACTATTTGACCCAGCTTGTCCTAAGGCAACCCGGATCTATTTTATTTGGGCTTTGGGGCTTGTTGAGAAACAAGATAGCAACTAGTTATTCATTTAATTTTGGATCTAGACTAGATTTTTATTTGCTTTTCTTGTGTTCTTGAGAGAAAAGATCATCTTCACCCATTATTAAGTTTTCAATTTTCTTTCTCTTCTCATCTTTAGTTATGTTAATGCCTTTTGTTATTTCATTTTGATTGTTTGTTCTTCATTGTGGAATGATAGAGTACTGAATGATAGGTTTATGGTTTAGGTAGATCTTAGAGTTTAATGTTTGAATCTTGTGTTTTTGATAGATCTATTGATTCATTCACTTAGAGTGTTCTTAATGCTAGATTTGAGCTAGCCATTCAAAGTTAGATGCTAGGAAAATCATCACCGAAGAGGTGTTCGATGAAAATCCCAAAAGACTCTTTTGTGGGCTTTTCTTCCATAGCCTTCGAGAAACTGATGATTTGAGGATTAGTGGTCTTAGTGAGACTTATTGTAATGCTTATTGATTGATTGGTTTGCAAATGAGAGTTTAGCAATATCAATTGATTAGTATAGAGGTTAATACCATGAGAATGGGTTAATATAGTTGATATGGGACTCATGCCCTAGGATAGTTCTTAATTAGACCTTATGCATCTTGATTTGATTGTTATTCTCGTTGATAAATTTCCTAGCCATAAATCTATTGCTAGTTTGTATTTTGTTTCTTGTTATTTGTGTTTGTCATTTCCTTCAAGTTTGTGGTTGTTCATGTTTAGTTTGCTTGTAATTTGCCTTAAGTTGGTTATTCGTTTGATTTAGTTTGCTTTGCTTTAGTTTTAGGCATTGATTGATAGAGCATAATAGGGGACTTAATGCTCTAGATCTATCAATAAAGTTTATTTCAACAAAGCATAGTAAAGAGCATAGAGTGCTCTATAATGCTCTATAATGCTCAATAGCTCTATGCTATTAAATAGAGCTTTTCCTAAGCTAAAATATTAAAATTGTAAATAGACATTACCCTCTTTAGTTTAATTGATTTTTTGTGTAAATCTAATTCAAATAAAATAAGGTTTCGATCAAAACAATCTGAACAGGAAAATGAAATATTTAAACCTATAAAAAACATAAGGAAGCTTTGTCCATAATAAACTAAGAGACGGAGAACAAAGGTATCATCATAATAAAAGATACGACTCAATAGCGTGACATATCATCGATCTTACGTAAGTTTTTGTGATTCTTTTTTAATTTTTTGGTATTTTTACTTAAGTACGATGTATAAGTTTAGATACGAAACAGAGACGTATCATTGCATAAATGTATTTACTTGGTTGGCTTCTTTCTATTTCTCTGTGTTACCCTTCTCTTTTTTGTATATTTAAATATTCTTTTTTATAGGGTTTACGTACCTTATGAAGCTTACAATTGTTAGAGTTTTACTATAATTTTAAAATCGATTTTGCGAGTGCTTTGGTTTGATTGAATTTGTCCATGCCTAATTTTTTAATTTTATCACTCATATTATGTCTAATTTTGTAATTTTGGTACAAAATGCTCAGAGCTATTCCAATCAGTTAATTATATAAAGCATACTAAAGCTTAAACCTTTTCAGGCTTACAACTTATGCCTTTCTATGCTACAGTTTTATAAAAAAATTTACCAATTAAGACCTTAGTAATCTTTATTTCAAATCATTCTTATTGTTATAGGTAAGTCCAAATTCTCATATCTTGATGTGTTGGTTCTAAATTTAGGGTTTGAACCTCAAATGCTTCAATGATAGTTGTTTGTGTTTGTTGATTTTAATTGATTGTTAGTAAAAACGCTTGCATCAAGCACATCATAGCATATGGTGGATATAAGGCTCGTTCAACGAAACTAACTCACATCAAGATTCATGCATTTTAGATGGTTGGGAAGATCATAAGTTCCACAATGTCTAGAAATGAGGAGTTTGGAGCGCTTACTAACCTAGAGCTTGCTTTGTTACATTATGCGCTAGCTCTAGAGTTCCCTAATCTTTACAGCATTGCTCCACCTACATAGCTCTATCACATTAACTGAGGTTTTGTCTTTGCCGAGACGTTCACTACGCGACATTTCAGAGGATCACCACGTACACCATCGAAGTAGATGATTGGGAGCCTACTCAACCCGATAACACCCCAAGATCGAGCGAATACATTTGATGGATGAGAGGTATATGACCAACTACACCTACATGATGACTGGCCTCAAGCATAGGTACTACGCCCGTGACTTAGATCCTTACTTGTGAAAGCTTCCGCTGCATGGCATTACCTATGTCACTTGTCAAGCCAATGTCGAGTTTGTGCCTCACATTAGTTATTCGAGAACCTCTAAACTATAACCTTGCTGTACATGTTGATCCACATCCTGTCGAGCTATAGATCCGCCACCTCCGCCGCATCCTACTCACCCATAGCCTCCTATAGACACCATGATGGAGCACATCATTCTTGAGTACACTGCTGAGTATGATCTCTCTACTTTCTCTGATGATTTTACACTGACAGGGAATATAGGTGATGAGTGTATGAGACCGAGACTAGGAAACACACTATGATGTGGGGCATTTGGGATGCATTGAGGTAGATTTATGTGCTAACACCTTCTTTCCAAGGTGATCCATCAGAGACTGCACGAGCTGGTATTAGCACCAAAGATGCTGACGCAAGATCTGATGTTGCAGGACAAGGACACACTGCTGCATGGGACGATGAGGACGACGATGAGGCTGCTGATTTGTGCCTTACACGACGTCAAGCTCCAGGAGATCGCGAGAGCTTCAGTCCGCAGGATCAGTAGAGTTTGCCTCTTTTTCTTACATAAGTCGTGCTTTCTTAGATTTATTCTCAGACCGGGATGGAGTGAAGTAAGTCTGGGGGAGGACACTTGTTGTGAGTTCAACATTTTTTTCTCTTATTTTTTTCCTTTTTCAGTCGTTTTTATATTTTCTTGAGTTAGTTTTTTTTGTTGAGTCAAAAACTGGTTATAGGAACAATAATTTTTGAGTAATATTGCATTTTCAAGAACTTAACCATTGTCCCAGATTTGACAAAAATTTGATTGCCTGTTGGAAAATGTAGAGACCGCACAACTTCTCATTGTTACCCATATCCTTTTAGGTATTTGGAAAATCTCATACCAGCTTCACTCATAACATGACTTAATCTTCTTGTCAAGGGGTTTGGCATACATTGGATCGAGTTCTCTCTTGTCCTGAATAACTTATCTCTGTGAGTATGGTTCTCCTCTCTTAATAATTTCAAAGTGTTTATGCAGAGTATACAAGTAACTATTAAAAAAAGTTGGATGCAATGCTAGTACGCTGAGAAAAATAATTCATTGAAGCTAATCTTTGCCTACATTCTTTAAGGTACTAAAGAATGAAGCCGATAGAAAAAAATACAATGATACCCTTGGTAAGTAGGGAAAAATGTTTGCGCAGTCGATAGAAATAATAAAATGATACCCTAGGTAAGTAGGCAAAAATCAGCTTCGAGGTGAAGGAAATGAGAGAAAAGGAACCATAGGGAAGGTAGTCTTATGGATGAGGAAGAACCCATGTGCCCTTTGATCGATATCCCCTTGGCAAGAAAACACTTATATATTTTAGGAAGCTAGTATGGTGCATTCTGATTGCTCACTTGGATTATGGAGTTAGTTTAGGACATATATGAAGTATGGGGGAAACACAAGGTGGGCTCAATTCTGTCAGGTATGTTTTCCATGTGGTTTACTAAAAGATCAGATCTTTTAATGTTCTTATGATAAATGAGTTCAATTGTTTCTTCTTCGCTTTTTAGTGGGTTAGTCTTTTTGTTTGCTCGAGGACAAGCAAAAAACTAAGTCTGAGGGAGTTGATGTATATCATTTTAATCAGTTTTAAAATCACATTTTTATTAATTTTTTGAGTCTTTGTTAGTTTTATAGCATCTTTTCAGGTGCAAAACGAGTTAGGATGGAACTAAGCACTCAAAGCATGGATTAGAGCAAAAAAGATCGTCTTTGGCGTTTTTGGGCGCTGAGATCAATCGGTCCCTACCTGGATCGATCAATCCTATTAATACTAGAAGACACGTACGATTGAATGATCAACCAGCTACTTTTCAGAGCTGTTCTGAAGCGAAGATCAATAGATCTACATCAAGATTGACAGATCCAACCTCTAAGAAGAAATCTGTGTACAATATGAAGACGACCAACTCGATTTGAGATCAACTATTTCATATTGGATCGATCGATCTCCACCTAGATCGACTAATCCACGGGTCTGTGCGAAGAAGAACCAGATGTTCCTTATTTCCATCTGGTTTACTTATTTTGTACCAGACATATTTTTACCCTTTTTAATTAGGTTTTTGGAGTTTTGAGAGTCATCACTTTCATAATTTTTGAGAGCTGATCTTGCTTTTGATTCTCATAAGTTTTTGGAGAAAATTTTATTATCTACACTTTGGAGAAGAACTTTGAACCCTTTCATATTTTTATTGCAATTAATTATGTTTTCCTTCAATTTAATGGCTATGTTTTCATTCATTGTGTTTGAGTAGTTTCATAATCAGGTTTTAGGTTTCTAGGGATTTAGGGAATCAATGAATTAGGAACAAATAGGCCTTGACCTTGTGTTCTTCATCTATTGCTAAGTTTAATGCTTAGGTTAGCATGATCAACTAGCTTATAATCATAGGTTGTTTAACTCACCAAAAGTGCATGTTAGATGCCTGAAATAGCATAGATGAGTAATTAGTCTTAAACCAACAAAAGTTGATGTTAAGGCTAAATGTAGATATATCAGACTTGTTCGATAATGCGTTTTGAGATCTCTAGGACCAAACAACTGTTTAGAATTTTAGGTTGCTAGATATAGTAATCAACACCACGATAGTGGGTTTGCTATACTTATATATGTCAAGAATTGGTTGAATTTTTGCGATTCCTTACTTCGTGATGAACTCTCTATGCCTCATATTTTATTATTGAATTTTATATCTGTTAACTGCTTAAGTTGTTAGTTACAATCACTACTTCATTTGAGTTGTATTAGCTTGAATTAGATTTAGAAATCAATAATGCTTGGCCTTCGTGGATTTGATCCCTACATACTACTCTGATTTGTTGTGCAATTGTAGTAGGATATTAGGGTTAAAACTCTGAAAGTTATCAACATGTATTACCGGAATCCATCTAAGATCAGGATTCAGAGATGAGATTGAAGGCACCGTTTGTTGAATTGACAATCTATGAAGTAAAGAATGGCACTAAACTTCGAATTGAAGGAAGAAAGTTTGGAATTCAGAGAATTCTCCATTGAAGTTATACGAAAATCAGTCTTATCTTGAACCTCCAATAATGAAGCATCGAGTGTGTTCCATCTTTGATGAAACGCATCCATTCCGACCTCAATTTATTGGAGACAATCGCCTTAAGTCGGAGCCATAGATGGATGAAGACTTGCTCACCGCACCAATGCTAAGACTTCGCCGGCAGGAACAAGTGGCTGAAGCCGACGGTACGGCTGCACGTATTATTAAAACAGAGAAAAGAAAATTGCACTGGTTTAGCCCACTGAGCCAGGCTCTCGGTTCACAACACTACTCACTGAAACTTTCGATAAAAGCCCCTAAACCAAAACGAAAATTATAAACACTAAGCAGCTATTTTCAATTATTAAAATAGCCATAAACCAGTTTAAGCCCAATTTATCTCATTGTAACATCTTAGCCGGTTTACTTACAAACTTAAGAAATAAAACGTTTCTCATAAGAACTAATAAAAGCAGACTATTGAGAAATACTTCAGAACATGTAGAATGGATAAATGCTTCTTGAAATAAGCTCTTAACGACTTAACAAAATGTCACCATCTTAAATATCTTCCCACAATCAGTGGCGCAGTAAGCTTCTGAAATCTGCAAGGAATTGAGGGACTCTATGACCCAAAAGATCGCCTTAAATTTAGTATGTAGAGGCGATAGACACCTAAAAACACCTTTTCCTCCTCATAAACTTTCTTCAGCCCAATTTTGACATATATTTTTTTTTTGTTCCACATAAATTATCATTTGAAGATTCACTAAATTATGTCGGAGAATTAGGATATTTGTCCACCCGGAGGCAACATTTTCCTTACGCTACTTAAAAATTTATCTTCAAAAATTTCTAACCTTACCAGGAATAGATACTGCACCAATCATATCCAAATACTCCATCAATAACTTTAGGAAAATGCTATACCACACTCACCATTTTCAAAGACCTTATCAAGTTTACACCAAATAGTTTATTTTTGGCGGACTATTTGCCAAGATCACGTATCACCTATATTTGGGATTTTAATCATTCCACAATTTTGTAGCATTTGGTTAAATGGTACAAAGGAGCTCGCATTTCTAAAAGGATTTGATATTGATGAAACTTAGTACACCTAAACCTAAATTTATAGTAATTATCAAAAATCAAAACCAACAATTAATCTTTGTTTTTGTTGTTAATATTTCTATATTTGTAAAAATTTTATTTTTATATAATTAAGGCAACCTTTTTTTATAAAAATGTGTGTGTTATGTCACTTTTAAATTTGATAAACTAAGGAAGTTTTTTTTTTCATCTGTAATATTGATAAAGAACTCATGAGGGGAAGCTCAAATGCCGAAAGGCAATCCAAACAAATAAAAGAATGAGACTAAACAAACTACTAAAACAACATGTAGCAATTAGGTAGTCTCAGCCGCTCGACGGTTACGATCAAGAGTGGTCATTAGCCAAGCCGGTCTGTCATACGTCAAATATGAATGGAAATGTCTGTCCCTTGTAAAATGGTCGCAGTTTTCCTGGTTGCAACATTAGCATTGGATGAGCTAACTTAGCCACACAAAGATTAAAGAACTTAGCATTTACATTCCATTGAGCAAGATAAACTTCCGAGTTTACGCCAATCTCGAGGATTTTGAATGGCCTTAATGATATTTGAGTCTTCAAGCCATAATTCAAGCCTTGAGAATTTCAGAGGCTCTATGTAGCCCAAATCAAACATTCAAACTCTACTTCAGTTTTATTTCTGGATGGAAGAAAATTATCACAACCATGAAGTATCACTTGACCCCTGTGATTACGTTAAAGCCATCCACCGCCACAATGGGTAATCGTTAACCCAAGAAGAGCCAATGTTTCATGTAACCAAACCACAAGACGGAAAAGTCCAAAGAGTTTGTATACCTTGCTGCATACGTGGAAAAAACTCAACTAACTCGCTTGTATTGGCATTCGACCACTCTGAAGCTTCGTCAATAGCCTGTGCTAACAAAGTATCAGAATTTTGAGGTTGGTTTACGTATAAATTCTTGTTCCTTTGCTTCCAAAGGTGCCACAGAATCTATGGTAAGGATTTACAAAATCCAAATGGGTCCAGTTTGGTCGTAAAAGCTTTCATTATTCTGTCCAACATGATTTCGAATGTGTTGGGATTGACTACAAAACCAAGCGAAGGAGCCATTCTAGCCTATACCTGTGTAGCTAAAGGGCATTCGAAAAGGACATCGTACCATTTCTCTACCATTGGAGCAGATATTTCATGTTTGTGGCATCTTAATTCTGTGAGCTTGCATAAATTCTGCCACTGCTAGAGCTCTAGAAAGCACACACTAAGATCTTGGACATGTTTTCAGTTTCCATACCCAAGATTTAATCTGTTTGTGGAGAGTGTTGTGTTTGATACCTGGGAAGAAATATGTCTCTGTTTAATTGTAGTAACACATCCACTTCTCACCGAGTGTTTTCCATCTTTTGTATATGGCCACTCCTATCCATCTTCAAGGTCAATACATGTTCTTGTAGATGTACTTAACCTTGCATCTTGATCAGAAAATAACTCGTTTAAAACATTATCATCCCATGTCCCTGACTCATCCATGAGAGCCGCTACTTTGAGATCCATATTTACCATTGCATCATTGATCTTAGGTCTTCTCGGTTGTGAATCAAAAAGCCAGTTCTCAGCCCAATCATTAGTGTGTTGACCATTGCGTATAGCTCTAGAAATTCCTTTTGCAATCAAATCTCTCTCGGGGATAATACTTCTCCACGCATATGAGGGTCTAAGTACTTTTCCTTGCATGAAATAGATAAGACACTGGGAAATACCTTTACTTATATAGGCGGCCAAGCAACGAGTCTAATTCAAATAACAGCCTCCATGCGTGTTTTGCAAGTAAATCTTGGTTAAAATCTCCAATGTCTTTAAAACCAACACCACCTTCTTGTTTCGACTTGCGTAGTTTATCCCAAGAGACCCAATGGATTTTCTTCTTGTCTGCTTTTGTATTTCACCAAAAATTGGTGATAGCCAAAGTAACCTTCTTACACTGATCTTTGGTGAGATTGAAACACTTAGGTAGACCAAGGTATTTTTCAGTACCACCCTCACGTGTTATCCCCATATAAAGCCCAAATATCCTTCTTAGAGCATCTGCAACCCAGTTCCAAAAAAACTCGATTTCCCAGCAAAACTTTTTTGATTTTTTTTTTTTCGTTCGATTTAAAAAAAAAAATTAGACCAATCGCAGGACACCACGTGTCAGTAGGGCCCGCGATTTGGTGAAAATTGAATGAAGAATCGGTTCTTAGATTAGAGTTTTAAGATACCAATTCTTAATAAATTGTGGGTCCCACTATTATTTTAATAATTTTTTAACTTAAGAACCCCTTAAAGACTTGGGGTTGCACATACTCTTATGATTGGATCAATTTTCAACCCAAAAGTGATCGCAAATTTTTGGAAGTTGATATCTTGTCCCGATGCATCACCGTAATAGTTTTAAACAATGTAAAACCTCGAAGCACTCTCTAAAGGATTGCTCAACACAAAAAAATGCTGAACAAGAGGTGCTGGAGAGAGGGACTCTCACAGTTTACGCGTATCCCAGAGATCTTTACATGTATGAGTGCATCATTACATGTATGAGTGCTTGAAAACATAGTCTAAAGATGAAAGGAGATAGAGGATCTCCCTCCCGAATGCGTCTTTTTGGTACTATATAACCATGTGATTGTCTATTCAAAAGTACCGAGTTGGTGACCAAAGTGATACATTCCATCAAACACTTCTTCCAAGTGGTGTGAAAACCAAGTTTCTCAATAGATCATTTAAGAAACTCCACTTTGCTCGGTCGTAGTCTTTAGGCATATTCGTCCTTACTGCATCGAGTGTTTGTCCTTAATGCACAAACCATCTCATGAGCAATGAGAAGATTGTCAGATATCAGCTTCCTTACCACAAAAGCTCCTTGTGTCTCCAACACAATCTGTGGCAGCCATCATTTCAATCTTGTACTCATCACCCTAGATACTATTTTGTAAACAACCAAGTAAAGACTAGTTGGTCTCATGTCTGTCATCTTCTTCGGGTTGTGCACTTTGGGGAAGAGATAAATTTGTTTGTGATTCCAGCCTCGAGGTAACTAGACACAAAAAAGCGGACCTTGCTAGTTACCTAGTCACCAACTATAACCCAATATTTTGGAAAAAGAGCCCGGTAATACCGTCAGCTCCTGGTGCTTTACCACCTTGAATCCCAAAGGCAGCCGCTTTAATCTCTGTATTAGTGACGTCTTTGATAAGATCACTGTTCACCTCCTTTGAAACTCTAGGTATGAAACCATCAAGTAAGTTTGTGGCGTACGAAGGCTGTGTGGAGATGAATAATTTTCTGAAATAGTTGATAGCTGTTTTGCCCTTTGAACCTTCCGTGATATGGAATAGATGTTTGAACTCTTCTTCGCTTTACACTATTATGAAAGTATAACATGTTTGATCGCCTTCTTTCAACCAGTTTTCTCTACTCTTTTGCTTTCAGTATACTTCTTCTTCTCTGTAAGCTTGTGCTAGCTTAGATTTACCATCCTTAATCTGGTGTAAATCCGGGAATTGTTTGCAGCCTTCAGATTCAATTCTACTTTTTAACTTGTTTATCAAAACCTGCGAGTTATATTTGTTCTGTTTCTTCCACGAGGATAAACCTTTGTGACAATTTTTTTATCTTCGAGAGTACATACAGATTAAGAGATCCTCCATGATTCTCCCATACCCGTTGGATCATTTCCCGCATATCTGGCTTTGATAGCCTCTGCTTGTCAAATATGAACGATCACGTTTTGTATTGTCCTCCAGAGAAAAACGGATGGAATAGGGCGCTGATTAGAGCCTTCTGGTTTAAGAACTTCCTTTTCACCATTGATATGGCATTAAACAATTCTGCATTCCCCAGAGCCCGATCAAGTCGACACTGAACATATGAACCATTCCTCGCGCCTGACCACGACACTACAAGAAAACTCGCTATTTAGACTGCACAATCAGTCTCAAATCAGTCTCACTTCTGAAATCTGAGACTAAGGTGCGACTAATCAAAACATTCTCAGAAGGTGAGTCGCTCTTTTTCAGATTAGCAGATTAATCGCTCATTGGCGACTAAAGTAGGACGTGTTTTCTCAGTCTCAAACTGCGACTAATTTTGTAACTCCGGAAAGCATCTCAATTTGCGACTAAACTGTGACTCTCAATGTTGTGATAAGTCTGAGTCGCAGATCAATCTCAAATGTAGGTCGTAGTTCAGTCTCAGAAGTTGGTTGTAGATCAGTACCAAAGGTCAGTCTCAGATCAGTCTCAACAACCAGTCGCTGATCAGTCTCAACATTCAGCCGCATATCAGTCTCAAGGTGCAGTCGCAGATTAGTCTCAGAGTAAAGTCGGAGATCAGTCTCAAACTAGAGTCGCAGATCAGTGTCAAACTTAAGTCGCAGATCAGTCTCAAATACCAGTAGCAGATTAGTCTAAAATATCAGTCGCAGATCAGTCTCAAATATTAGTCGCAGAACAATCCCAAACTGCAATCGCAGAACAGTCTCAACGTTTAGTCGCAGATCACTCTGAGATTAGTATTTTTGAATGTATTTTATCGTTATTTTTTTATTGTTTTATAATCTAAATAATATTATAAATTTAAATAAATGAAACTTTTTATTAAAATATATATTACTAAAACCAGAAACCGATTAGTATTGAAATGTAAAATTCGAAAACATAAAATGTTCAAATGAAAATACAAGTGAAAGAAAATCAAAGCTGGTCATGAGAGTGATTATGAGGTCTAGTAGGAGAAGAAGACCCCGAACCATCATGTCGTGCTGGAGGAGGAGGCATCAAAGCCAAGTGAGCTTGGAAAGATGGTAGTGTCTACTGAAGGTACCGTAGAAGCTCGTGATTCTGCAGTATCAAGTAAGTGATGTTGTCCTTGTAATTCTTGCTGCACGCTTTCCTTGTAAGCCGCCATCTATCGCTGCAACTCTGAAATTGTGTCTTTGACAGCTGACTCAGCGATTGCCTTTTTCTTGCCGGAACGATACTTGGAGTTGAGATTACCCACTTTGTACACATTTCCTATACGCTCAGGTAACTTAGACTGAAAAAATAAAAGATGCTAAAACTTTAAATTTTATAATAAATTAATAAAAATAATGTAAAAAAAATACCTGAAGAAAAACCTCATTCTTTTGCTCTGGAGTGTGTTGTATCGTCTGAGAAGCACTATCTGATAGATCGGTGTTACTGTCCATATGGGATTGGATGAACTCGCTACGCTTCTGCGAGTAAGTGTCATCAATTTTCTTTGCCTTCAGATCCACAAAGCTCCCATTTGAAGAATTAGTATGTGTCCTCTTGAAAGCTTCACTGATGGTACCAGGTCTATGCAATTCACCCTCTTGGGAAAAAAATTATATAATACAAAATTTAATAAAAATTAAAAAATTATATAAATTAGGAAAACTTACAAGTTCACACTGAAAAAACTAAAAACTATTCTATCCCGACACATACTAATGAGGTCCACAACCATCACGATCAGAAAAACACGTGGCTCGGGTTTTTTCGCTCTTCGCCAGGGCTTCTTCAGTAGCCCAATGCTCACATAGCTTCTCGTAAACATCACTGTTCATCCAACCAGGACATTTACCTTTAGTTTTAATCTAACTTGTGATTTCCTTCGTCCACTTCACACCGACTTAGTTAAACTCCTAGCGAACGGCCTGTGTAATAGTCGGGTTCCAATAGTAAATTTGCTTTAAAAAGTTTTGACAAAAGAAATGTGTTAGTAAACAAAAATTTTAAATTAAATGCAGTAAAATAAATTAGAGTTTACCACGAATTTTACGAAGAACTGATCTCACACATTCAGAGGAGTATTGGTCTAATTCATATAATTGTCTTTATACCCGGTCCTGATTATGTCCGAGATAGGTCTCAAAATTTTGCTCTTACGGTCTCGATCAAACTTGCAAAAATTTAAACGAAAAAACAATAATATTTTCTAAAATTATGGAATATTCAAAAAAATACATCATAATTCAATAAAATTCAAATTAATTCATTAAATATAATAAATTGTTATAATTCATAAAAAATCATAAAAATCTTATAAATATTTACAAAAAATTAAGAAAAATTTATAAAACCTTAAGAAATAATTTAAAATATCTTAAAACATTCATTGAAATTTTTTAAAAATTCTAATAATTCAGAATAAGTCATTTAAATTTATAATAATTCATATCATTCTTAAAAATTAATAAATACCTTATTAAAATTTATAAAGATTTATTAAAATTCATTCAATATTTTTAAATGTCATTGGAAAAACTTTAATCATTCATAAAAATATTTAAACTCCATAAAAACTTATACAAAAAGTCCCAAAACTCTACAATAATTCAAAAAAACCAATTAGCATTCTAGAAATTATATAAATTCAAATATCACAAAACACATGTCATATAAATTCAATAATTTGCCTAAAAATTCTGTAAAATTCCAAATCTACCAAATTATGAATTTCATCAACCTAATATACCATATAATTAACCTAATCTACTAGATAATTAAACCTAATCAACCAAAAAATCTAAAAAAATCTGAAATTTTTTTACCAAATTTATCCTTGATTTCCGAATGGATCTAACTTAAGTAGATTTCTTGCTTGTTCTTCACAATAAATAAGGTCCTCTAGAGTGTATTGAGCCGGTTCATTGCCTTGTTGTGAAAAAACGCTTTATTATGCTGTTGATGAATTGGAGCCGCTCGATTTCATGATGGAGGACACAAGACTGGCGGCGCAAAACCAGAGGTACCACCGATGTTAGGTCTAACCACCATGATTCTTGCAGACAGAACCACCAAAGTTGATTGGTCACTCGCTTGAGAGCTTCTTCCTGAGTTTCCACTTCCTCTCCCAAACCTAGATCGACCCGTTTGAGACATGGTGATGAGTTTGGAGTCAAGAAATCGTGATTGATTTGAGAGAAAACTCAACTGAAATCAACAATTTTTCTGATTTTCTTTTGTTTCGAGGAAGAAGAAGACGATGAGAATAAATGATTTACACTCTGCGACTGGACAAGCAATTTCACTTCAGTTGCACAATTTTCGTGAAAATTAACTCACGAGATTGAAACAATTTCACGAAAAATAACCGGGATGAGTCTGCGACTAAAGTGAGACTGTGAGACCAAATTGGTCTCACTTTAGTAAGACAAAATTAAAAAAAATAGAATCATGCGGACTCAAACCCGTGACTTTACGAGGGTAGACTTTTCAGCTAGTGAGATAACCACTAGACTATTAGATACTTTCGAACATTGAGCGCGACTATTAAAATATATTACATACTATTAATATGTTCGGTTTTACAAAAATTCCCAAGAACTTGCGGAGTTTGATTTGTTCAAAATCAATATCCTTTCAAAGAGTTAATGTTAATTAATACAATAGATTATATAGTATTCATAATTTATAAAAATAGAAACATAATATTTCTATCAATGAGAATAAAAATTCAATCATAATGTAATATAAGTTAATGAGTTTGTGTACGTATAGTTGAACATGTTTTATAAATTAATTTGAAATGTCATATATAATATTTTTCAATAGTATAATATGATGTATAAACATCATGTATCAATGTAAAATAAAGTTTTAGAAATATTTTCTTCACGTTATGTTGCCAAAATCAATAATTTCAAAAATCAGTCACAGAACTGTGCAACAGATCTGCGACTACAATACAAATCAGTCACATATCAGGTACAAATGTTGAGACTGATCTGCAACTTACACGAGAAAAAATGACGTAGTCATAGATTAGTTGCACTTCTCTGTGACTGATCTGTGACTGGACTTTTAAAATTATCGATTTTGGCAATATAACATGAATAAAATATTTCTAAAACTTTATTTTACATTGATATATGATGATTATTCATCGTATTATCTAATTGGAAATGATTATATATGACATTTCAAATTAATTTATAAAACACATTCAAGTATATGTAACAAACTATTAACTTATATTACATTATGATTGAATTTCAGTCTCATTGATAGAAATATTATGTTTCTATATTTATGAATTGTGAATAGTACATAATCTATTGTATTCATTAACATTAACTCTCTGAAAGGATATTGATTTCGAACAAAGCAAATTCCACAAGTTCTCGGGAATTTTTGTAAAAACAAACATATTAATAGTATGTAATATATATTAATAGTCGCACTCAATCTTCTAATGTAACTTATACTCTAGTGGTTATCGCACTAGCTGAAAAGTCTACCCCTGAAAGGTCACAGGTTCGAATCCAAGTGAGTCCTTTTTTGTTTTTTAATTTTGCTTTGCCACTGAAGTGAGACTGTCTTTTTTTTGTTTCTTAGTTTTGCCTTGCGACTAAAGTGAGACTGATCTTGTCAAGCATCTCACTTCAGTATCAGTCTCACTTCAGTCACAAGGTGTAAATTATTTAAAAAATATGCAAGCCGAAACTCGAACCCATGACCAATTTGAGGATTTTGTGGAAGTCCATTAACCGCTTCGCTATTGGATTCTTTCAAACATTGTCCTGTTGTCATAATATATATTAGTTTCTTGTATTTGTTTGGTTTAGCAAAAAATTTGAGGAATTTTGCGGCTAACCATAATCTTTTACAAGGATTACTATATCATTTTAAACATACTTATTTTTACTAGAATTTAACTCGTAAAAAACATCTAAAATTTTTAATAAATATGAGATCTTTGTGTTTAAAATATTATTCTTAGTCTACATCGTTCTCTTTGTTATCATCCGAGGACGATATATTACATTGAAATTCATATTCCGGTTCAGCATCTCGAACTTCAGCATCAATTTCTTCGCCATCATGGGTTGGAAAAGCCAAATTTTCAATTTCGATATATTCTACCACCGTCACGAGCACATTTTCATCATTATCTTGTTGTAGCAAAGGTGGTTCTCTAACTCTCTAGTTTCCTGAGATAGTTGCCCTTGGATTGACTTTACAAACATTCAACCACTGCTGCCTTGGTTGGGTTGTAAATTACAAAAAAAAGTTAAAATAATATCACAATTAAATGGTTTTAGAATTAAGTGATTATGATTGTACGTACCCAATATAAATGGTTCATATGATTTATATCTTCCTTTCGCTAAAACGTCAACTCCACCACTTGTGTTCTTTCTAATTCCTTTCCCGATGGTAGGATCATACCACTCGCATTTGAAAGTGTTATTTTCAAATTAATTAGTCCAGTGTATTTAAACTCAATAATATCTATTATATTTCCATCAAAATCCATTTCATCAGATGATTTTGAACAATTTTCCCCCTTCACACATACGCTATAATTTCACATTTTCCTCAGTCGTCCATGGTCTCGTGTATGAAACAAATATCCTCAACTAAAGTACATGGGCCACAATGTCACCTTCTTATCGGGGCCTTTAACTAGTTTGCAAACCCATGTTGGCCAGGTGATTGCGGGATTCGGTGAGCTAACTTGTACATGAAACTAAATAATTATATATTTCTATACATTAATAAGGATCATAGTAATATTTTAGTTTTACTTACGTAATCTCTGTCCCATGTGGCAAATTCTGTATCTTTTTTCCACATAACTTGGTCTCCTGTTAATTCAGGATGACAATAATGAATATACTCTACACACTAGCTGAACCATAGAAATAAAAATAATTAAAATAAAACATAAAACACACATATATAAATAATATTATCAGGTATTTTTAAATTACCTCTCTAATGGATGAAAATATTCACAATTCCGCATTATATATGCATGTGCGGGGACTTGGTCTATATCATTTATATATAATTTTTTACTTTTTCCACTTGGTCGACCAACATGTATAAACATATCGGGTATTCCTTCAGTCGGATATACTGGAGATTCGCCCTCATCATATCTCGATGCCTTTTGGAAATAAATTCATTACATTTATAATAATGATTAATATATAATGTTAATAAAATACTATATATATAAACACATTACTTTTTTTTGTATGTACATGCGAAAAGGCAAAACCCACCATGAGAAGTAAGAAATATCATCGTTCAAGTATGACTGCACAATTGATCCTACTGCATATCTTTTATTTTTTGCTTTTCTTTTTAACTTCTTGAAAAACGGTTCAAATGGATACATCCATCAGTACTACACAGGTCCGCCCAGTTCAGCTTTATATGGTAGATGCACAGGCAGGTGTACCATCATAATTTGAACACGAGTCTCCTGAAACATTTTACTACAAATCTCGAAAAAATCCTCCAAATGCTACACAAACATAGACAAAATACACGATTTAGCATATACATGTGTGGTTAATAATATATGTTAATAATTTCTTCATAGATACCTGATAGTACAAAATGAACGTTACGTGGTAAGAGCTCAGCAAAGATGAATGAAAACAATTTTTCCATAAAAACATGACAGTCATGACTTTTCATGCCTGAAAATTTCTCTCCTTTTATATCAGCACAAGTTGCTAAATTTGACGCGTACCCGTCGGGAAATTTAATATCATGTTTGACACATGCTAGTAAATACTCTTTTGCTGCTGCACTCAGTCTGAATATAGGAACAGGAGCTCTTTCACAACTATCCATATGTAACTCTTTCCTCAAGAAAAATCGTGTTATATCCTTTCTTGCCTTAACTGTTTCTTTTGATTTATCTTTTACGTTCATGACAGTATTTAAGAAGGCACTGAGAACATTCTTCTCTATGTGCATCCGATCAAGACAATGTCGTAGATTGAGATATTTCCAATATGGAAATTTCCAAAATATGCTTTCTTTATGCCAATTATGTCACTTCTCATATCCATCAGCTTTCTCCTCATGTCTGTTTCCTTCACAATCAGATGGTTTTGCTGGATTAACCTCCCTTATTTGCTGATTATACACTTCATCATTGGTTAGTGTTTGGGGTGGGTACTGACCTATAGCATATTTTCCTTTTAAAAATTTTCTTTTATTCCTTTTTAATGGATGATTCGGAGGAAGAAACTGTCTATGACAATCAAACCAACATGTCTTCCGTCTATTTGGTAATTGAAAGGCCTTAGTATCATCCATGCATACTAGACAAACTAATTGGCCATGCGTCATCCACCCTGATAATATGCCGTACGCGGGGAAGTCATTAATTGTCCACATTAAAACTGCTTTGACATTGAAATTTTGATTGCTGAACTTATCAGACGCCTCAACTCCAGTCCTCCATAGTTCTATCAACTCATCAGTCAGAGGACAAAGGAATATATCAAGACTTGCTCGTGGATAATGTGGACATGAATTCAAAACCGTAAGCCACAAATATTCTTTCTTCATACACATACCCGGGGTAAATTATATGGTCATTATCACTGGCCACAACGAGTGATTACGAGACATTCCAAAAGGATTGAATCCATTGGTTCATAATCCAAAATATACATTGTGAGGCTCACTTGCGAATCTGGGGTGCAACTTCTGAAAATTATTTCACTCCGCTGCATCGGATGGATTAGACATCTCTCCTTCATTTGATGCATGTTATGTGTGTCATCTCATCGCCTTTACATTATGGGCACTCTGATACAGTTTTTCTATTCTATCATCAATAGGTAAATACCACATACAACTGAATGGTATTTTGGTTCGACCTGTACTCCCCTTGTATCTTGCTGCTCCGCAAAATTTACACTTATCCCATTTTTCATCCTCTTTTTAAAAGATCATACAATTATTCATACACACATCAATTGTATGGTAAGGGAGCCCTAAATTTCGCATCAGTTTCTCAGTTTCATAATACGATGTAGTGCACTGATTATCCTTACATAGATACTCTGAAATGACTTCTGCCCATTGGTCTAGTTCACGTTTTGATTCATTAAAATTTATTTTCATAAGCATCAACCGAGATGCTAATGATAATTTCGAGTGACCTTCCTCACAACCATTATATAAAGGATTGTTAGCACCTTCTAACATGGTATAAAAATATTGAGCCTAACTATTAGGTACTTCTACTGTATTTTGATAATCATATCCATGCTCTGCTTGATCATTCATATCATAACTCATGTAATGCTGAGCAAGAAAACGCATCATTTACCATCCCTACATGTGTGTCTTCTACATGAGAAACGTCTTCTTGATTTTCTCTTCTACCATAACTTGCACTACAACTGCCTAAATCCACATTCAAATCTTCCCCATACATGTACCATACATAATACAGAGGCATGAATCCTTGACTAAATAGATGATTTGAAATTTTTCGTGCCGGCATAATTTTATTATTTTTGCAAGAAATAGAAGGACAATAAAACTTACCACTATTACTGAGTGCAAACGCCTAATTACCCACAAAATTCATGAACTTGTCCACTCTAGCAGCGAATCCCGACGAGATGTTACTCGTTTCGTCATCAATTTTTCTATACATCCAATCCCAAAAATTTGTATAATTAAAATTACCTCTCATTTATCTCCCCAAGTTTTTTCTCTCTCTCAAAAAGTTTTTTTCTCTCTCTAAAAACTTTTCTTGCTAAAATCTTATTTTTGTGCCTAAGCTTTTTTGTGAGTTTCACAAATGAAATGGTCAGGGTATATCTTATATATTAAAACGGGAAACACTTTCATTTTGGCCATGTTATAAATTTTAGGATAAAATTAACCTATGATTCATAACAACCCTTAAAAATAGGATTACGGTAAGTTTGGTTATAAACTTTTATATGAAATTTTCAAAATTGATAATAATTTAACTTAAAAAAATTTAAAGTAAAAATTTAATAAAAATATAGCTGGTACAAATTCTGTTATTGATTCGATTCCGGTTCACTTTTGGATTCGATTTTTTGAATACATAAATTTAGAACATATTCTGGTATTATGTCGGGTTCTGCTTCTCTGATTTGGTGTTTTTGTTCTTTTGATTTAAGACGTATTCGAGTATTTTTATTTTTTGGATACAGTTTGGTTCGGTATAGATCGAGTTCAGGTTTGTGTATTTTTGTATAAAAATCAAAGAAAAAAATTAATAGAAAAACTCTAAAAAACTAAAATTTGGTCATTGATTTGAATTTGGTTGGGATTCGGATTCAGTTTAGATTTGAGACTCATTTGGATATTTTGGTGTTTCCAGTTCCTTTGATATGGATAGAATTTGGTTCAAATTTTGGGCCTCTGGAACAATATTCCAACATATTAACACGGGTCTAATAACTTTAATGAAAACAACTTAAAACTCAATCAAATCCCACATTATAACGCGAGTATAACCCTAGAATAGAATTAATTTGTTACTGAACTGAGACTCGAATGTGTGACTAATTAATCAGTCACACATTTTTCGCTTACATTAGGTACAAAACAAGGAAAACATGTGTACCTAACCCTTTGTGACTAGTTTGAAACTAAAGTTTGAGACTCAACAAACAGTCGCACATCAGCCATACATGTGCGACTAATTTGCTTCTTTTCTACAGAGTTGCAAATCAGTCTTACCTTAGTTGCACATGTGCTACTAATGTGTGACTGATATATTCAGTATCAAAGTTGAGACTAATTTGAGACTACTTTTCTGCAGCCTCACTTTAGTCGCACATTAGTAACACTACATTATCCCGTTTTGCGACTAATATTTCAGTCATACTTTTCAGTCTTAAAACTCATGTTTTCTTGTAGTGCGAGAATTGGTTGCCAGAGAAATAAATCTCGCGAATTCTGCAATCAGAAATCATTTTACTGAACATGTAAAAGTATGCTTCATGTATACTAGGGCCACCGTTCTTCTCAGAATTGTCATTTATTTTGTTAAAATCACCAATGACCATCCACACTCTAACTCTTCTGTTTGCAATGTCTACTAACATATCACAAACCCTTTATCTAAGATTCCTGACAGGTTCACCATAAACCCTAGTGATATAATATGATGAGGAACTAAGAGTAGCATGTACATTAATTATATTTTTATTTGATCTCAGCACCAATACATCATCAGATGATTTCTAAAATTGAGCAAGTCCACCACTTAGTCTCATCGGGTCTACTACAAAAGCGTTGTCATAACCCAAAGAAAATTGAATACCTAATATGTGAGTACTGGAGTTTTTCGTCTCCATAAGGAACACAAAATCCGGAAAATGCTCACAACTCATTTCTCGTAGAATTTTAGTTGTCAAGTCGTTCCCCAAATCTTAACAATTCCAGCTCATGAAACTTATTCTTGCTCCGGTAAATCCTCCCTTGGATCCACCGTGACATTGCTTCTCTTTGTAGCTTTTGAAGTTATGGTAGTAGCATCATCCACTTGTGACTTACATTTTGGTAATGTCTCATTCTCCTCTGTATTATGTTGTTTAACCGTATACACTTGAGTTGTCCTTGCATTGGCTTGATGTCAGCGCCATTTTCTAGGCCGCAAACATATTGTTTGGTAAAGCCTCAAAACAATCCCAGAGGAACTAGCTCCTGTAGAGCCAGCATTGAAAACCATTGGGTTGTCCATCACTGAAAGATGCATCACTCTATGATGAGACACATTTGTTTTTGTATTATTCGTAGAAGAAAATTGATTATAGGCATTGATAGAGGCCAACAAAAGCTTCTCACCTAATTTTTTACTCGACTCTTGTTCTTCCGAGAACTCAAAATCTTGGCCTTTATCTTTTTCTGCAATTGACGTGATAATAGGAGGCACTTCGAGACGGAGAACTGAGCTCAGTTCCTGTTTATCACCGTCTAAATTCCACACATGTCTTTGTACACACATGAGTTCAGCCATTAAAAGATAATTACGCAAGACATCTAAAACCTCTTTTGCAATTCACGGTCTTCCTATTTCCAGGTCTATACCAATGTCATCAGCCGTCAAAAATCCACATAAGGGGTCGTCCGCCGGGATTTTGTTCCTAACCTCTATTGCAGGTTTTGATATCTCTACCGTACCAGCATTCTGACGGTTAAGAAGAGAACCAGAATAACGCGTCTTATCGTGGGTGAGACAAACGCAATGATAGCATCTCTTGCACACTAGTTCATATTCAAAGCCGATGCTATGATTTCACCATGGTAATTCAAACTCCCTCGAGTTTCTCAATGGATGTGAAATATCAAAAGCTATCTTCATTCGTATGAAGCTTTTTACTTTGGGGCTTCAAAGGGTCAAACGCCAATTCAATCACTTGGCCTAAACATCCTGAAATCTCCAGAATGGTGTCTGTATCATACAAATCCATAGGGATGTTGCGCATACACACCCAAACAGGATGAATTTTTAAGTGGCTTTCTAGAGGCTTTTCCTCCCAAAGATCAATCATAATACTCGAGTCTTCATATTTCCATGCTCCAGCTTCAAGCACCAATAGCAAATCAAATTCTGAGTTGAAAACAAACTAGAAACGTTCTTGTGATAAAGCATAGTCGTGACACTTATCAAACACTCTCCAAACGCAAGGCATCTCATGTATGACATTAGCCATTCTCTACACATGAGGATTTAGCAAGTTCCCACAATGCTACACTTATTATGTTCAATCACGCCTGTCTTCGGTCCATTTTTTGTTAGTTATTTTAGTTTAAATATGAATGGTTGTCATATTCAATTGTACGGTTGGAAACGTATAAAATGAAAAATCATAACTATTGATTTGAAAAAATCACAACTATTAGTTTTTAAAAGTCACAACTGTTGGTTTTAAAAGTCACAACCATACGAACGGACGTGACTATACGAACGGGTGCTTTGACCCTTATAAATATAGGGTCTTGGAATCATTTGGAACACAAGAAATAAGAGAAAACCAGAGATAACAAGAGTGATTCATGTTTTAAAATTCATTCTGAATTTTAGCAATCAACACATAAACAAAACACAAAACCTCTAATTGTTTCTCTTGTATCTTAGCCTAGAACAAGAGAGAACTTTGATTGTCGTATTCTAGAAGGGATTTCGTGTAACCCAAGGCTTGAGAATAAGGGTCGAAATACTCTTTAAGGAAAGTGCACTCAAGCGCGATTCAATCATTATCCAAGTTTACCGACCAATTTTTTCTAATTTTTTCCAACAATCTTAAAGAGTATTTATTCATGAACATTGGCTAATGTCTCTGTCCGTGAGATGACATCAAAGTTTGGAAAATTAGATAAGTTCGAAGGAGTCAATTTTCGAAGATAGCAAAAGAAGATGCACTTCCTTCTCACAACACTCAATGTGGTGTATGTTCTAAGTATGCCAATGCCTACCGTGTCGGAGAATCCAGAAGATGATTCCGTGGATGAGACAAGAAAACTACTCAAATGGGAGAACGATGACTACATATGTCGTGTTCATATTCTAAATGGTATGCCTGATCCCCTCTTTGATATTTATCAAAATGTTATGTCTGCAAAGGAGTTGTGGGATGTGTTGAAGTCAAAGTACATGGCCGAGGATGCTTCTAGTAAGAAGTTCCTTGTGAGTGATTTTAATAATTACAAGATGACTGACTCTAGACCAGTTATGGAGCAATACAAGGAATTACTTCGCATCATAGGGCAATTTGCCCAACACAACATGAATATGGATGAATCCATCTCAGTGTCGAGTATTATCGACAAATTGCCAACCATCATGGAAAGATTTCAAACACATGTTGAAACACAAGAAAGAAGAGTTGTCTCTTGTACAACTTGGTAGCCCTTTTCGCATAGAGGAATCTCTTAGGGCGTAAGAGGGAGAAATCAAAAGATAAAGAGGCTAGATCTTCTTCTATTAATATGATGGAGGAAAGTAGGAGTTCTAAGATGAAGAATAAGGGAAAGAAACGTCCTTTTAACAACAACACTAACCATGGTTCTAACAAAAGGCTTAAAAGTGTTTGTTGGATTTGTAACAAGCCGGGTCACTTCAAACGAGACTTTCGGGCAGCAAATAATAAGAATCGAACGCAACATAGTTGTGCAGGGCAAGGATCTAAGGGTCAAGCCCTATCATCTCAACAAGGTCAGATTTCAGTTTTTGATTCGAATCCAAAAATATATTACGTATCAAAAAAATTTGAGGCATTTTATATGCAGGATGATGAGGTGGCATGGTGGATTGACTCGGGTGCAACAACACATGTTTGCAAGGATCGTGGATGGTTCAAGACATACCAACCGGTTCAAAATAATTATGTACTTTATATGGCAAACAAGTCAACCGCTCCTATCATAGGTCGTGGAAAAGTGGTGTTAGAATTTAGTTCCGGAAAAACTCTTAATCTTAATGATGTAATTCATGTACCCGGAATTAGGAAAAACTTAGTCTCTGGTAGTGTTTTAAATAAGTGTGAATTTAAACAAGTGTATGAGTCAGATAAGTATGTCTTAACGAAGTGTGGTGTCTTTGTTGGATTCGGATATTTCTGTAATGGCATGTTTATTCTTAATATTAATAAAGTTGTTAGTTCTGCTTATATGATATCTTCTAGCAAAAAATGATACTTCTCTATGGCATGCTAGATTAGGTCATATCCATTATAAGCATATGATTGATATGTCTAAAAACGATTTAATTCCTACTTTAGACATGAATATAGAGAAATGTAACACTTGCTTGTTAAATAAGATAACTAGACTGCCATTTAAAAGCATAGAAAGAAAATAAATAATGCTTGAACTTATACATAGCGATTTGTGTGACTTGCATGCTACACAATTTTTAGGAAATAAAAAATATTTTATCACGTTCGTAGATGATTATTCTCGTTTTTGCTATGTATTTTTATTGCATGCTAAAGATGATGCCCTAGATAAATTTAAGGTTTATAAAACTGAAGTTGAGTTGCAACATAATGACTTGGTTAAAAAGTTACGCACCAGTAGAGGTGAAGAGTATTATGATCCTACATACTTTCAGTCCATAAGTATTATACATGAGACTACGGTTCTGTATACACCACAACAAAATGGTGTATCCGAGAGAAAAAATCAAGTTCTAAAAGAAATTGTTAATTCCATGTTATCTTACTCGGGACTAAGTGATAGATTTTGGGGTGAAGCCATGTTGACAGCTTGTTATTTATTAAATAGAGTTTCTAACAAAAAGAATAAAACTACCGCTTATGAGCTATGGTACAAAAAGAAGCCAAATTTGAACTATCTTCGAGTTTGGGGCTGTAGAGCGGTAGTTAGACTACCCCAACCAAAGATTAAAACTTTGTGGGAAAGAGGTATTGATTGTATCTTTGGCACCAACCTAAGACAAGTAGAACTTACAAAAGAGTTTTTGTCATCAAATTTTGACATGAAAGATATGGGGAGGCGGATGTGATTCTTGGAATCAGAATTAAACGTGAGAACAAAGAAATATCTTTAACACAATCTCATTATATTAAAAAGGTACTTAAAAAGTTCAACTATGAGAATTGTTCTCCTGTAAGCACTCCTATGGATGTGAGTGTAAAGCTTATGCTTAATAAAGGAAAATCGGTATCACAAATTGAGTATTCACAAGTGATTGGTTGTTTGATGTATGCCATAACAAGCACTAGGCCAGATATAGTCTATGCATTATGAAAGTTGAGTAGATACACAAGTAATCCTAGTACTCATCATTGGAAAGCTATAAGACGAGTGCTCAAGTATTTGGAAGGAACTATAAATTATGGTTTGACCTATGTTGGATTTTCTTCGGTCTTAGAAGGATATTCAGATGCAAGTTGGATTACCAACGTAGAAGATCATTCTTCTACAAGTGGTTGGGTGTTTTTACTTGGAGGAGGTGCTATTTCATGGGCATCGAAGAAACAAACTTGTATTACAAGTTGGACAATAGAATCAGAATTTGTAGCATTATCGACCGCAGGAAGAGAGGCAGAATGGCTAAGAAACTTAGTCTCTGAGATTCCATTATGGCCAAAACCAGTATCACCTATTTCTATTCGTTGTGATAGTCAGGCTACTTTGGCTAAAGCTTATAGCCAAGTGTATAATGGTAAGTCGAGACACATGGGAGTTCGACATAGTATAATACATGAGTTGATCACTCACGGGGTGATTACCTTAGATTTTGTTCTGTCTCAACAAAATCTAGCCGATTATTTGATAAAAGGACTAGCTAGGGACTTAGTAATAAAGTCGGCAAATGGGATGGGATTAAAGTCCATTTGAAATATTTAATGGTGGGATACCCAATTCCCCTCTAATACGACGTTAGAGGTTGAATTCAATGTGGAAAGCCCACACTTACAGATTGAAGCACTAATTTACATTATCCCAAAGTAAGTGCTTAGACTTGCAAGAAAGTGATAGGTTGAACCTGTCTTCTTAAATGATTTT
This sequence comes from Lepidium aucheri, assembly GCA_900406435.1. Lineage (NCBI taxonomy): Eukaryota > Viridiplantae > Streptophyta > Magnoliopsida > Brassicales > Brassicaceae > Lepidium > Lepidium aucheri. The sequence goes on along the minus strand of OVBA01000675.1, from coordinate 10,074 downwards.
TAAAAAAATTGCATTTGTAGGTGCAAGATTAAAAATATCTACCTATATGAGTGTGAAGTGCAGCCGCTTCAAGAAGCTTGGACTTAGCTTTGTATATGTTCATGAAAGAATAAGGACACATGGCTAATAATAGTGTCGAGGAAAACACTTAGAGTATTGTAGAAACTTGTGTGTATGTTATCTTCATGTATCCAAATGACTTGAAAGGATTCAATCCATTGGACATCCTGATTCTCGGATATTTGAAATGTGTAATATTACTAAGATGAAAATTCAATTGACATTATATATTCATTTATCCATGGGTTTGGTTTATGTTAGTTGATTTGGAATCAAAGATTAAACTTAAATGGGGGAGGAATGTTAGTTATTTAAGTTTAAATATGAACGGTTGTCATATTTAATTGTACGGTTGCAAACGTACAAAATGAAAAATCACTACTATTGATTTTAAAATATCACAACTATTGGTTTTTAAAAGTCACAACTGTTGGTTTTTAAAAGTCACAACCATAGGAACGGACGTGACTATACGGACGGATGCTTTGACTCTTATAAATATAGGGTCTTGGAATCATTTGGAACCCAAGAAATAAGAGAAAAACCACAGATAACAAGAGCGATTAATGTTTTAAAATTCTGTCTGAATTTTAGCAATCAACACATAAACAAAACACAAAACCTCTAATTTTTTCTCTTGTATCTTAGCTTAGAACAAAAGAGAACTTTGATTGTCGTATCCTAGAAGGGATTTCGTGTAACCCATGGCTTGAGAATAAGAGTCGAAATACTCTTTAAAAAAAGTGCACTTAAGCACGATTCAATCATTATCCAAGTTCACCGACCAATTTATTCCAATTTTTTCCAACATTTTTAAGCTTAATAGGTTTTTCCATCGGCGATACTCATTCTTTCAAAAGCTTTAACAATCGATAATAACCTAGATTGCCAAAAAACAGTAACACGAAACTTTCTAGCACCAGAATAGAGATGTTTTTCAAGAGATTCAAGCAAGAACACCAACGGCGGCTAGGTCAGACTCTTCACAAAATGTGGCGTAGATGTCAAGTAACGAAAGAAGCGATTAAATTTTCAACAGAATCAGTGAAAAAATGAAAAATTCTCGATCACAAAAGCTCTACTTTCTAAAGATGAAAGACTGTAGTACAAGTAGAGAGGCCTAAGCTCCACCAAAGAGAAAAACGAATGCTTTCTTTTCCTTAAATCTATTAAAGAGACATATAAGAAATCTATTGAGATTGTTATAAAAGTAGTCAATATAAAAATATAATAGGAATAATTTGTAGAGAATTAAAAAATAAGAAGTAATCAATTTACTTCATATATAAATTTACGTTGTTGACCCAAAATGGAATATATAAATAAATCTACCTTTATATAAATTAAGTATAAAATATTATATTGCAAAGGAACCTCCAACGGCTACTTAATGCATACATATATACATATGCATATAATTGAAAAAGTAGACAACCGACCATCACTTTCACAGGTTGGCTTGGCGCTCCTTCAGATCTAAAAACTCAAAAACTTTTACTCTTTTATAAATTCTCCAACATTACTGTCCCTTCTTAGAATCAAACACAAAAATCTTTTTAAATCAAAATGTCCCAAAGAAGACGACCCATTTTTCAGAGGGTCTCAAAAATACTAAAAGTCTCGATTTTGAGGAGACCGATTATCCCAAGACTCAAGCTCATTCCCATAAAACGAAGAAGATCAATTGAGAGAGTCAAGCTCCTTCAACAATACAACTATAGGTTTCTCCAGGAGTATCAATCATCACCTTCACGCACGTCACTTTTAAGATGTTATCGAAAGGGCATGCGAATATCTAGATCGAGTCTTAACCGCATTTACGAGTTATTGTTTCTTTCTCGGTGTATCGGTCAGTCTAATGATGATACAAAAGCACAAAGTTGGATGGAGATGGAGGCTCTGCATTATGTCCTTGGAGTTGCTTCTCCTGCAAGGGAGCTTCCGCAGCCTTTGGATAACTTCAGCGAAGATGATTCGATTGACCTTAAAGCTGAGAGATTTATCAAAAAGTTCTACAATGATATGAGGATGGAGGCGTGGAGGATTGCTTGATTGACCAAACATCAAATGTTAATTTTTTTGTTACCTTTTGAAATCGTTTATTTATTTACTTTGTTCGTTTTCGTTGTCGGTGTGATTTGTATCATTAATTTTCTCCGACTCAAATTTGAGAACTTGGGGACGTCTTATTGCCTGCTCTTTTGTTTTGTTTTTGATTTTGTCAATATACTTCATGAAATGGTCTAAGTTAGATAGTTGACCAAATTTACTTTCATAATTTTTGATAATTTTTTATTCTATAGAACGTAGCATTGGTCTGTGGGCTATGGAAAAAGAAAATTTATTTACCATTGGGCTTTCCGGACAAGAAGTTATCCCTTGTAAGTGCTTGTCTTTAACTCTTTTGGAAAGTTTTACTTCTACTTGGGCCGAGTTAAAATTGATACTCTTTACTTTTCAAAACAAGTACTTCACTATCTCATTCAATCTAAGACAAACCAATCCGATATAAAGCAAGGTAAGCTAAACAATTCCAAAACATAGCTAAATCTTAGTATGTGTTTTAGATAACTTATATTCATTATGGGGAAACTGAAATCACGAGTTTTAACCTCTAAAAACTAGTGTAAGTGCACATCAAATCAAAGTAATATTTAGGGATGGAATCCACGAAAACCAAATATTAGATTATCAATTTCTGAATCTAACTCAAGCTAAGACAATTCAAGGTGATTAAGGTGATTCCAACTAAACAATTCAAATCAAATAATCAATATGAAATTCAATAATAAAAAACATCAAGCATATGAAATTCATTAGGAAATAAAAATTCAGGTCACAAATATTATCAATTCTCAAACACAGAACACTACTGTATAGCAAACTCACTATCGTGGCATCGACTACTATGTCTAGCAACCTAGAATCTTAAATGGCGTTTGGTCCCATTAACAAGCAAATCTGATAAGTTCACAATTAGTCTTAACATTACCTTTCGGTTGTTACACACTAATTGCTCATCTATGTCTTATCAGACATTTAACAAGCACTTTTGGTGAATTAAACATCCTAATATCATAAGCTAAGTGATCAGGCTAACCTAAGCATTAAACCCAACAACAGATGAAAACCACTTAAGATTAAGCTGTGTTTGTTTCTAATTCATTGATTCCCTAAAACCCTAGAAAACCCTAACCTAATTAACGAACTACTCAGACATGGTAGAAAAGAAACAAGCAATATACTAAAAAGAAAAAATAATTAAATTGAAATAGAAATTAAGAGGGTTCTGAATTCTTCTCCACAAAGATGGAGGGTCAGAAATCTTCTCTCAAAAGCATACAAATATCCAAAAGAAAAGTTGCTGCTCAAAAAGTAATCAAGTATGTTTCTAAAAACTCTGAAAAACCTAATTCAAAATGTCTAAAACGCATCTGGTACAATATAAGTTAAACCCGACGGAAAAAGAAAATCTTGTGGTTTTCTTGCGCAAGATAGTGGATTGATCGGTCTGGAAGCAGATAGACTGGTGACCTAATAAACAAAAGAATCGGTTAAATTTTTCATATAATCTCCTATTCTAGCTAAACTATTAAAAAAGAACTTTGCCGCCTTCTTTTATTCTTTTTCTAATAAAAAGAAAATTGAATTTAATAATTTATAATTAGTCGTTCTTGGATCATGTTAGTTTTTCTTTGGATCGTGCGTAGATTCTTTTAAAATGTTGGACCGATCATTCCAGAGGTAGATCGATCGGTCCTAGGTAGTGAGTCGGTCCATTAATCGAACGTGTCTTCTCATAATAATGGGATCGATTGATACATGTCGGGACCGATCGACCTGAGCTCGTAAAATCCACCAGTTTTGATCCTTTTTGCTCTAATCCATGCTAGGAATGTCCAATTCCATCCTAACACGTTTTAGAGCGTCTCCAACCATTTACTCTATTTTTTACTCTAAAAAAGAGTAACTCTAAAATGGAGTTTTGTTTTGCTCCAACCCATTACTCTATTTTTCACTCTATAAAGAATATTCATAAAATATACAGATGTCACTAAGAGTTTTACTCTAGTATTCTACTGCAAGTGCACAACAAATCAGTGTAGTACTTAAGGATCGAATCCACGAGAACCAATGATTGCACTATTGACTACTTAATTCTAGTGCAAGCTAAATCAAATAAATAAAAGAGTGATTGCAGTTAACAACTTAAGCCAATAAAACGGTATGAAATTCAATATTAAAAGCATTGGGCATCAGAATTCATCAGGAGATAGGAAATTAAACTAAGAAACTATTCAAGGCATGCAATAAACCAATTCTCGACTCAGAGATAAATTTATAGGAAACCAACTATCACTGTGTCAACTACTATGTCTAGAAACCTAGAATCCTAAATTTTTGTTTGGTCCTAGAGATCTAAACACACATTATCGAATTGTTCTGATAGATCCACAACTAGCCTTAACATCAGCTTTTGTTGGTTGAAGACTAGTTGTTCATCTAAGCTAGTTCAGGCATCTAACAAGAACTTTCGGTGAGTTAAACAACCTAAGATCATAGACTATGTGATCAGGCCAATCTAAGCATTAAACACATCATTAGATGGAGAACACTCAAGATCAAACCATATTTGTTCCTAGTTAATTGATTCCTAAATCCCTAGAAAACCCTAAACTTGATTAGATAACTAGCCATACATGATCAAAGTAAACATAGCAATAGAAGATGAATAAAACATAATCAAATTGAAAATAAATATAAGGTTTTCAAAATCTTCTCATGCTGTTGAAATCTTCTCCCAAGCGTACAAAAGAGAACTACCATGAATAGTATGACAAAAAGTTGTTTTCTAATTCTAAATACCTAATTATATAAGTCTAAAACGCATCTAGTACAAGATAGGGAAAATAAGGTTTTTTGCACTGTCCGCAGATCGATCGATCCACAAAAAACGATCGATCCAATAGCAACAGGTTGATCTTTAGTTTGGACGCATTTCCTCAATAGAGAAACTGGTTGATCCTAAGACACAAGGTCAATCCTCAGGACATGCGCATATCCTGGTGGTGAGGAGACCGATCGATAAAATGATAGTTGGTCGATCTTGAACTCGTATGCAGCTTTTAATGCTGAATGGGACAGATCCATCCAATTGTAGATCGATCGATCCTTATGTACTGCAAAACGCCAGAATTGCTCCAATTTTCTCTAATTCGCTCCCATCTATACTTTGAGCGATTAATCAAAATTTAACCTATTTTGTACCTGCAAAATATTTAAAACACTAACAAATACTCAAAAATCATGCAATTTAGTGAGTTAAAAACTGATAAAAATGAAATACATCAGTTTCTCTAGACTTAACTTCTTGCTTGTCCTCAAGCAAGCAAAAACTGGAAAGATAAGTGTAAACAAAGGAACTCATTCGTCATTAGAATACTGCAAGTCAATTTCTATAGTAAACCACATGAAATGTACCTAACAGAACCAAGACCACCTTGTACTTCCCCCAGACTTAGCAACTGTCCCAATCAAACTTGACAATCCAAATGAGTGATTCGAATGCACCACACTGACTTCCTAAGATATTTAGGTGCAGTCTTATCGAGGGGTATCGATCAAAGGATACATGGGTTTTTTTCCAGCCTTAAGACTACCATCTATATGGTTCCTTTCCTCTCATTCCATTTTCATTGCATCCTAAGTCAAATTTTCATTTGGTCGGTTTTTTAGCAACCTAGAAGGTGTAAGAAAGAGTAGGGTCATTGGAGTTCTTCTTAGTCTATTAACAATACTTGGGTAGCATCATCGGAGTTTTCCTTAAGCAAGGTAGCATCATTGAATCCCTTTTTCCATAAGCCTACTAACAGTGCACACAACTTTGTTATATAGACACTCGAACTGATAAAGAGAGTGGAGCCATACTCACATAGGAAAATCTGTCATTGGACAGAAAAAAGAACCCAATCTGATGCATACCAACCTCCCTTGATAAGAAAATTAAGTCAGGTTAGGTGTAAAGCTGGCATGAGATTCCTTGAATACCCAAGAGGATATGGGCAATGCTGAGAATTTGCATAATCTCTAAGTTTTCTAATAGTCAATCGATTCTTGTCAAGTCTGAATCAATGGTACTTAAGTTCATAAAAATGCAGTAAACCTCGATAACTATAGTTCCTACAACTAGTTTTTAAACTCAATAAAAAGCATACCGACTCAATAAAAACATAAAAATGTCTCAAAATGCGAACAAAAAAAGTAAAATAATGTTAGTCACAACAAGTTTCTTACCCTATACTTACTTCACACTGTTCTGGTATGAGAATAACTCTGAAAGAAGCACGACTTACGCTAGAAAAAATAAAATAAGAAAAGTACAAAATCAAAAAAAGAAAAGGTAAGAAGGACTAATCATGATGTGGACTGCTGCTCTCACGCTCTTCTAGAGCTTGGGGACGGCGAGGTAGGTGGTGGTCCAATGTTTGCTTGTCCTCCTCATCATCTGATGCAGCAACAAGCCCATGTCCAGCAACATCAGGCCTCGCATCAGGAGAACTAGTGCTTGTCTCTACTCGACTCCCTGAAGTTAAACAAGAAGGCATTGGCACCATGACCATCCTTAGTACTTCCCATATGCTTCGCATTATCGAATGCTTATTCACCTCAGTGTCATAAAACCAACGTTTGTACTCCTTGTCAGTAAAATCATCAGAGAAATAAGGGAGATCATACTTTATAGTATACTCTTGAATGATGAATGATGTGCTCCATCGTAGTCTTTTCAGTAGGGCATGTGGAGTGCGGCTGCTGGGTAGCGAGAGGCGACGAGTCTGCCTGATCCTCGTATCAGTGAGAAGTGAAGAGACTCCATCTCAGCAAGCTTTGAGTAAATAATGTGTGGCTCAAACTCCTCATTGAAGCGATAAGTTACTGAGGTGATCTCTAGTGCTAGAAGCTTGCACCAGTAAGGCTGCCAATCTCGAGCATAGTACTTCCAATTTTTCTTTGATGTCAGATACACACAGTTGGTCATGAACCTATTATCCACATAATCGATCCTCTCGACCTTCGATGTGTTGCTGAGGTCTAACCCGTGATGCATGAAAATTGGAGTCAAGAGACTACTTATCGTCTCCTTTAGAGGTGTGCCAAGAGATCCCCTGATACGTCTCCTTGTACTAAAGTTATCCCATAATGAAGCAATGCTATTGCAAAACAATTCCCTAGTTGATGTTCAGGCGTGTCTGAGTAAGAGGAGGAGCATCTCCATACAGATCTAGGACCACTAGAGCTATCACATAATGAAGCAACACTAGCTCAGGCTTAGTAACTACGTCTGACTCCTCCTCGTTGAACATAGTGGAACCAATGATCTTCGCCAGCATCTGAATCGCACGGTTCCTAATGTTAGTCAGCTTCAATCCTTGACCTCCATACCTCTGTCCACTAGAATATGCCACAAAATCGAGTTAGGCAGATAATCTGGAGAAGGTAAACGGTCCTCAGCATGGCCGCGGAATCCCTAGAGGCTACAGAGCTGCTCAATCCTCATCTCATAAAGCATATCACTCTAGTGAAATGTGAGTGTCACAGCATAAATCAGACCATGATGATATGCGGTCTCGTACAACTCACAGGAGGCCAAGAACTGATGAACAAGCTCTAGATACAATGGATAGCTTCAATGTACAAACGTCTCAAAATCAAGCCTCGCCAACATCTCATTCACATCATCTAGAAGTCCAAACCTTTACAATGTGTTTATGCACAAAAACTTAGTTAGAACGATCTGTTTCCTCAGAAGTTGGTCAAAGAAGACACTATGATAATATTGCCAGCTGCTTCCTCTCTCTTGGTTCTCATAAGATGGGTCCTTCTTGAGGGTTGATGGGTCTATAGGATGCCTCTCTTGGCTTAGAAATGGTAATCCATCTTGACGAGGCCATGGCTCATAGACCTTGGTTTGACTACAACTGGAGGTGGTCTAGAACAAGAGAATTGTCCAGTTTCTTGCCTTTGTACTATAAATCGCCTAACCCTCTGAGAAGGTTTCTTGACTCCTTTATGAAATATTGCCTGAAAAGAGACATCCACAGGAGAAAAATAGTGGCATAAGTTCGATGATCAAGGTTTAAGAAATCAAATATTTCAATTGTAGAATGATAATCTGTGAGATCAATCAACTGAATCTAATCTCAACACATTCACACATCCAGCAATTCATCTAGTTATTTGTTTTACGCTCGATTCAAAATCAAAATTCCTAAAATTCTCCCTAAATTCTCTTTCAACCTAAAATTAGATTTGACATAAAATTTTCCATAAATTAGGCAAATCTAAACTCGAAATCATCAGACAATGTCAACAGAAAATAGATTGTGCATCAACAATCAAGTATAATTCAAAATTCATCAAACCCAAGAACCTTCAATTTTTTGAAATAAAAAATGGAGAAATAGAGTCATACCTTCACATATCAAGAATGAGAGCAGTATAATCAAAAGTAGGAGGAAAATGCGAGTGGATTTGGCTTAAGAATCGTCAATAATCATTAAGAATTGAGAGAGTTATGAAAGATTCAATTTTTGTGAGACATATCTTAAATAATCGTCCAAGACTCGAAATTCTCTATAAAATCGATAGTTTTGATCCAAACACTCAAGTACCTTCAGTTTTGAAAGTGTTTTCCGGTTCAATTTAAGTGAATTGATCCGGTTTTCAAAAACACAAGACTTCCTTGCCCGTGGATTTATCAATCTCAAAATTGGATCAATCGATCTGATTTTCCTCTTTGCAATCTTGTCCACCTAATCGACTGATCGCTAGTGCTGAGGTCGATCTACAAGTCATTCGCAATGCAAGTTCACAGAGGATCGAGCAACCACGTGTGCTATGGTGATCTGCAAGTCGTGCGCAAATCCCACCTTCTCAGTTGATTGACCATTCATCAGTAGTGAGGTCAATCGTCGCATCGTGTGCATCCCCATATTTCCCCATGGTCAACCGATCTCAATGAGGATCGATTGATCTCTGCAGTCCAAACCAAATTTCTTACCTGAAACAAATAAGACCAAAACAAAGAAAAACTCAAAACAAAAAAATAAAGAAAAATAAAGAAAAATAAAAGGTACCTGATAGTGGGTTGTCTCCCACTCAGCACTTTTTTAAAGTCATTAGCTTGACTCAAGCATCTTTTAGACGGTGGGTTGACTCTTAGGAGGTGTTGTTTCTCCCTTAGTCAAGTGATTATCCATGATGAACTGCCTTAAGCCTGGAAGCTCCAGTGAAAGCTCTAGGCTGTCCAGTTTCAAGCTCACCTGCAAAAACTTTAGGACAAAAGTTAAAGAGCATAACTTGAGTGTGAACATGAAGCTTATGGTCAAGGATACATGTGTAACACTCTAAACCTGCAAGCTCATGTTCCAATACATTTTTTTAGTAAAGAGTTGGGTGGACCTTACACTTATCCAATTTAAGTTCCATATTTCACTAAGTCAAAAGTCGATTTCATGAGATGTGACAAGCCCAAACATTCATAAATAAATACGGTTTCATTCTTATTCAAACTAAAATCAAGGTTCAAACATAAACAATAACGAAATCAAAATCGATTCTAGCATCAAGTTCAAATTTAAACAACATAAATAAAACCCCCAAATTTCATCCCTAAATCCACCTCCTCTCCCTTCCGCCTTGGTCTCGCATCTACTAGCTACTTTCTCGAGCATTGGCTTGCTCATTACCTACAATCACACGGATTGCATAAGCAAAGGAATTTGCTTAATGGTTTGGTCATCCCGTCCCACAAGCCTATAACCAGAACAAGCATTCAATAACAAATCAAATGAACCAAAGAACAATCACGATCTAGGGTTAACATGTCGATTATCATACCTATCCGGGTTACTTCCGAATCAGCTATGTAACCATTCCTTTCACTCATATATCTTATCAAACACAAACCCTTGGTTCTAAATTACAATCACGAGCCCTTGGCTCTCAAACACGAGC
>OVBA01000674.1:0-58969 GCA_900406435.1 Lepidium aucheri | reverse complement strand
AGATAAATATGATTTAAAATATAATATATGTATATATATATATATTCAAAATATAATATATATATATATTTCATTTTTTATAAATAATTTTTTAATTTTAGATTTTTGTTTATATAATAGAATTAGTAATAAAAATAATTTTTCGTATTATTTTTGTTAAAACTAATTTTTTTAATAATTAATATTTTGGATTTCCTTTTAGATTAAGATTTGTTTTTAGGTTAGGATTTTTTTTAGTTTTGGATAAGCTAAATATTGAAGAAAAATATTTAAATATCTTTTATCGAGTTAAAAAATCCAGGAGAATTTTAGATCATTGGATTTGACACATGGAAGAATCTTGTTAATTACTAACTTTGAAAAACCCTTCTTTATATAATAAGATTCAATAATTAGATTATGAGTCCCTAAATTTGTTTTGATTGGTTAGTTTGTTTAAACTAATTAATTTATTATTTTTTAGATAAGATCATTTTTAAAAACAAGTTATTTATTTTTAATAGATTTCAATAAAAATATACACTTAAAAAAGAAACATTAACCAATTAAAATTTGATTTTTGTTAATTTGAGAAAGATTTTCTTACCAATTAAGATTTGAATTTCGTTAGTTAAAAAAGGAAACCTTGACCAATTCAGATTTTATTTTTGTTGGTTTAAAAAGAAATTTCTAACAAATTAAAACTTGATTTTCGTTGGTTTTTTAAAAAATCTTTAACCAATTAAGATTTGATTTTCGTTGGTGTAAAAATAAATCTTTTGTTTGAATTTTTATAAGAATCTTAAGATGAGTTTGGTTGTTTTAAAAAATAATTTTATTTGTATTTTCATAATAACTTTAATTGAAATATTATTGTTCAACACAATAGAAAACAACTCAAAAAGTATTTTATTGAAATATTCCTAATTCAAACCCAAATACCTTACATTTAATAAAAATCAATAGAACAAAAATATTAATCAAAGTCTATATAAGAAACATCTCAAGACAAATTTAACAACACCAAAAAATTTTCCACTCTTTTTCCTCTCGGTTTTTATTCTTCTTCATCATCTATTTCTCTAAATTTTTTTGTTGAAATCTAACAAATCAACCTCAAGGATTAAAGTTAAAATTCTAAAACTCTAGAAAATATACACTAAAATAAATGTTCAAATAATTGATATGGTTCTTTGTGATTTTAAGGTACGTTATTAATAATTTATCTATGTGAATACTTTTATAATACTTTAAAATAATTTCTAATTAATTGATATATATATATATATATATATATATTAGTGTGATTAAATTCACAATAATGTGAATAATAATGAATTGATTTCTAAATTCAAAAAATTCTTAAAAAATAAAGTACTAAAATTATTACAAACCTACAAGTTTCTTCTGCAATTTGAGCTTATTGTACTTCTACTCATAACTTCAAGGTCTCTTTCATGTATACAACCACAATTAAGCCAACAAATCTTCTACCAGATTCTGTGTTCAGATTAAAATTGGTTGATTACCCTGAATTATTTAAAATACGATTTAAAGATACTTATCTTATACGTAAGTAATAACTTTTTTTAAAATAAATATTTTTTTCGATTGTAAGTATTAATTATTAGAAAATAATAATATTTGTTATATATAAAAGACATTATATATTTTATAAATTTTATATACATCAAAATTTTAGTAAATATATTTATTAGAATATGTATATATTTTTTATTATAAGTATTAATTATTCAAATATAAGTATATTTGTTATATATATAAGACCTAAAACAGAAAAATTTATAATCTTAATATAAATATACAGGAAATAAATCAAATTTTCACAAAAACATAACTTATATATAGAAGATATAAATAAATATATTTTCTAATTATAAGATAAAAAATAAAATAACTAATGCTATCAATATTTATAAAAACTAAACAACTAATGACATCAACTTTCAAATTTTCAGAAACTAAAAATTATATTAATTATATTAAATATTGGTTTTGTTAATCTACAAATACATATTAATAAGATAATTATACATACATTTATATTAGTATATACTTGCTGAATTAATTAAAATATTAATAAATAAAAATATGTGTCAAATTGATACTATAAAACAAAAATATACATGGATCTACAAAGTTAAATGAATACAAGTTTAAAACCCTATATATATATATATGGGAGAATTGCAAAAATGTCTCTCAAATGAGGACATTTTCATCACTGTCCTTATTTTTGGATATTTTCAAAAAATGCCCCTCATTATGGAAAAAATGACCAAAATACTCTTATATCATTATTTTTTAATATTTTACAATCTTTTTTCAAGCCAAAAAAAAATTCTGCCAAAAAAAAGTTTTCCCGCCAAAAATCTTTTTTTTTGCCGCCAAAAAAAAATTTTCCCGCCAAAAATATTTATAAAAGAGTTTATAAAAAGTTTTTATAAGAGAGCTTATAAAATTTATAAGGCTTTATAAGAGAGCTTATAAAATTTATAAGGTTTTATAAGAGACCTTATAAAATTTAGAAGGCTTTACGATAAAGCTTATATAATTTATAAGGCTTTATAAGATAGCTTATAAAATTTATAAGGTGTTTATAGAAAATTTATAAGGTGTTTATCAAAATTTATAAGGCTTTATAAGAGAGATTATAAAATTTATAAGGTATTTATAAAAGGTTTATAAGGTGCTTATAAAAATTTATAAGGTATTTACAAAAATTTATAACATAGCTTACAAAAATTTATAAGAGAGCTTATAAAAATTTATAAGAGAGCTTATAAAAATTTATAAGACTCTAAGAGACCTTATAAAATTTATAAGGGTTTATAATAGAATTTATATAATTTATAAGGCTTTATAAGAGACCTTATAAAATTTATAAGGTGTTTATAAAAAATTTATAAGGTGTTTATCAAAATTTATAATATTTTATAAGAGAGGTTATAAAATTTATTAGCTATTTATAAAAAATTTATAAGATGTTTATAAAAATTTATAAGGCATTTATAAAATTTATAAGGTGTTTATAAAAATTTTGTAAAGATTAATAAGCACACTTATTAAAAAATATTGGCGGGAAATTTTTTTTTTGCAGGAATTTTTTTTTTCAGTAGCTTTTTTTTTGGCGGGAACAATTTATAGCAATTCTTTTGATGGTATTTTTGTCATTTTTGTATTAATGAGGGGTATTTTGGAAAAGATAAATCTCAAGGAGCATTTTTGAAAAAGGGTAGACCAAAAAGTGCATTTCTCAAAATTTCTCTATATTTATTTATATTAGTATATACTTGATAAATTACTTATGATATTAATAAATAAAAATATGAGTTCTATCGATAATGTATAACACAGAAAAATTAAGCATAGATTTTAAAACCTAAATAAATATGGGTTCAAAACCCTAAATAAATACGAGTTTAAAAATTAAGCTATAAACAAGTCTAAAAACATAAATGAACATGAGTCAAAACGTAAATGACACGAGTCAAAAAAGTTATATGCAAATTGTAATGCATCGTAACTTAAGTAAATAGAGATAAAAAAAATATTTCGTGTACAACACCGATGATCATTATAAATTTACTTTTAATATATCTTATATATATATAATTAATTAATTAATTAATTTGCACATACAAATCAAACCATGAAATAATAAAATAAAACTAATAAATATTACCTATGAGTTGACAAAAAAAAAGATTTTTTTTCTTCTCATGAGTTTATATATATATAGTTTATTGTGTGATGTTTTTAAAAGGGTTACAACTATTTTAATTTGTATATATTTTTCAAATAAAATAAAACTTCTATAAATTAATAATGTTGAGATTACAATAAAACTATAACTTTTTATTAATTTATAATGAGTATTAATTTATCAACCGAAAACTCAATTAAGACCCTAAAATTAATTTTTTATATAGAAATTATTAATGAAACAGAGTATTAATTTAAAAAGGTTCTACTAAACCTATAAACGTCCGTAGCCGAAGTAATAATGATTTCATACCGAGTCATGCACAACACTACAAAAAAGTCTAAAACCACGATGATCTAATAAAAGTAGTGTTTATCCCTTTAACAATTCTGATATAATAAAATCTAGCGTTGGTATGTATTGCTACTTGAAAACGTGTGGTTCAAAAAACGTGTCGATCAAGACAACTCGGCATTATCTGGTCCGAGTCAACTTACTGTTTTTCTTTTTTCATATTTTTCAGTCTTCGAAGAAAGAAAATCAATATCAGCTCTTGCACTAGCCGATTTAAATCAATTCTATAACCTTCTTTGATGGTTAATAATTAAGGATTGGTACTGGACCTAATCCTTTAATCAAAACATATTGCTAGTCTATACTTAACCTGGTTAATTAGGGCTGGACCGGCCCATCACCAATCACGATATTCCTAATTGATAGCAACTTTGAGTTCTGCAATATTAAAATGAAATAGAATCAGTCCAATCAAAGACGGTGATAGAATTCCACAAGGAAGCTCACAACGCATATTTAACTTTCTCGTTGACCCCTAAAATTTAAAAGATGCAATTTTACCCGAATGTTGAAAGTTTCTACCATTTCAACATCACAACATTTAAATTTTAACAAAAATACAACTAAATTTCCTGAATTCGGTTTTGTATGATAAAAATTAAAAAATATAAGAGTGAAAAATATTTTCAGTATAGTGTAGTCCAGCGTTATAAATTGAAAATTTAGAGATTTCAATTACGGATTGAGATGATTCAGCTAAAGTCTTAAGCATCTAAAGTTTGATTTTTTCCCTTTATAGTTGGTGGATTAATACAAAATTTAGGGAATAAGCTCTATACTATGGATCTTAGCAATCTAATTGTTAAAAAAAATATTAAGGATCAAAATCCAATTATTGTATTTCTTTGGATCAAAATGTCTTTACCCTTCGATCCAGA
Source organism: Lepidium aucheri (assembly GCA_900406435.1). Classification (NCBI taxonomy): domain Eukaryota; kingdom Viridiplantae; phylum Streptophyta; class Magnoliopsida; order Brassicales; family Brassicaceae; genus Lepidium; species Lepidium aucheri. Next base: position 54,031 of record OVBA01000674.1, on the reverse strand, counting down.
ATCATCAATTATTCATAATTCATATTAAAATCCTATCCTAAAAATTGTATATTGCAAAAACATTATTCTACTTTATATATTATTTTATAGGTACTAAATCTAGAAAAATATATTTAAATATTGACAATTGTCTTCGTTAATTCGTCTGCTTTCTCCACACAGACTTTCCTTATTAGAATCTCGTTTCTCCCCCTCTTCTCCTTGATCTCACCTTCTTCTTCTTCTTCCTCGTCTTCTCGTTTTCAATGCCGTGTCGTTGACAAAATTACAACTTCTTAACCTGCGCACATACAGGTGCGCACGATAATGGAGACGGCGCCGCCGTCCTTCGTCTCTAAAGCTAGAACTGCCTTCAATTCTGCCGCGGCTAAAGCGGAGCGTGTTTTCACTGATCTCAAATCCGATCATCGAGGTGATTTCTATCTATCTCTCTCTCTCTCTCTTTTCCCGTAGCTTCCGCTTTCATTTTGACTTATTTCTTTCTTTCTTTTCTCCTAATTTTTCATTTACTAAAATTTGACTGATGATTAGACGCTTATCGCTCGACCTCTGATTTTTGTCCCTTTTTCTCTTGTTTTAATCCTTTTTCTCGTTTCGATTAATTACAACTCTATTTTAGGTTAACTCTCTTCTCAAATTCATATCTATTTCTTGTTGTTTTTATTATCTTGAGTTTAATTCTATTTCGGCATGTCTGTTGTTTTTCTGGTGACGTTTATTTGATTTTTTTTATTTTAATTGTTGAAGAGGAGGAGAAGCAATCAGCGAGGAATGAGGATGACCCTAAGGTAGGTTCTTTGCACAGAAAACGATTATGGAATCAATCTTGGGCAATGGAATTATAGAATCAATTTTAGAAAACAATTCTGGGGAAAATGAATAGAATAGGAGAATATCAATGACCTGAGGACTAGACATTCTGAAGTATTTGAATTTTGGGACTGAAAAGTAGTAAACTGGTCACTTCTTGTTCACTCAGGTAAAAGCTGTTTAGTTGAACCATCTTGGAGACTGTTAAAAGAGTTGTATAGCTTTTTATATGTGTTGAATTTTCAGCATCTCTTTCTGCTTTTCGAATTTCTTGATGAAGTGGAATGCTATGTGAGTGTAGTCTCTATGTACAGTCTTTAGTTTCTGTTAATTAGAAATTTGGGCAACAGGAGGAGAATGAAGTGAAGCCTCAGGGATGGAAAACTGCGCATATTAGGAAAAAACAAGAGTGGCAAAATAAACTGAAAAACTTAAGAATTGGGAAGAAAGGAGTCGAAGATCAAGACAAAGTTGAGGATTCAACAATGGCTGCCCCTTTCTATGACGAAAATTTATTTATTCTTAAAGCGAAGCAAGAACAAGAAGCCAAGGTATCAATGGTTCACCTTTTCTGATCAGTTTTGCTGCTACGGGCATTGTCAAAGGATGCTATTTGCACGTGGTCAAGATTTGTTTGCGTCTTTGTGTTGATATGAAACTATTTTCTTTCAATTCTAAATTTTAGGCATCTGATGTCAGCTGCTTGATAGAATCTCTAAATGCCGTTGATGTGAACAGCATTCCTTCAGCATCCATTGTGAAGCAGCTGGCTGTAGCAATCGAGTGAGTCTTAATACATAAGTTTTATTACAGTTTAGATCTTTCCTCTTTTTTTTCATGAAATTCATGGCGAAGACATTTTCAGAAGATTCAGTCATAGCCACTGTGGTTTGAGTTTGTAGTAATCCATAATGTGCCAGTACATGTTCACCGTTTATATATTCTCTGGCTAGAGCACTTTGCAATGTTCTGCCCTGCTTTCTCAATACTTCTATGACTTTCTTTTTTCAGAGCAGGAAGAAAGGCTAAGACTGTGAAAGACTTTGTTGCACCGTCTAGAAGTTCATCACCGGTGAAGGAGAAGGGGGGCTTGAGCCTCTCTGCAGTGAAATCGCTGGTTCTTGGTGAAAAAGAGGATAAGCTTGGTTTTGATTCAGGAGATGAGGAAAAACTTGTTTCTCTAGTAAATGCGTTGTTTAATGTTGGTAGGTTTGCCTTACACGTTGAAATCATTCTTCATTGAACTTTATTCCAGTTACAGCTATTTATCTTCTCATTGTAATTTTGGCAAATTATTTACAGATAGTAGCTTCCTCAGCAGAAACATTGCTTCCTATTTGGAATCTCCTACGAACAGAGCATCTTTTGCAAGTGATCTTCATGCTGCTCCCGCTAGTAGTTTTATTGTTAAGCTAGCTGAAGTAATTGGAAGTTTTACAACACCAAGGAGAATGGCTATGTTCTGGTGCAGGGTGGTTGATGAAGTAAGTTACTGTGTTGCAAATTTTGAATTTGTAATGTCTTCCTTATTCGACCTGAAAGGATTTAGTTTCTTCTTCACTTTCTAGTATGATTCACATATGAGCTAGGATTAGTAGATAGTCCATTCTGTTGGTAAATGTCCTTTGATTAGTCACGACAACAAAGTGTGAAAGTTGTAGCTCTTTTGATAATTTCTCTTAAATAATCTGCATATGCAGTTGAGGAGATTTTGGAATGAAGAGAAGCACATACCATGGATACCTCTGGACGAAATTCCAGATTTGAAAAGTTGCCTTATGCACCAATGGTTACAGGTTATAAACTGCTGTCTAGCCAGGAAAGCACGCTGCTTAGCTGCTTCCAAAGCATTAGATGCAGTAATGAGGCAAGCCAGTTCTCCCAATGAAGAGTCAGACGTTTCAGAAGTGATGGGTTCTCTCTTATATGCTAAATGTAACTCCGGAGAACTCATACTCCGCCTGGGCATTCATCACCAAGTTGAGAACTTAACTATGTTGGAAACTGGTGAACCTGTGTATGCTCCAATAACGCAGGTTCGTAACTTCAGTCATAGTTGATAAAACTGTACCTACTTTCTCTGTTTCTTAAGTCCTAGTGTTTATTTCCTTGTAGGAAGGTCCGCTGTTGACAGAAGATCTTATTAAAGAAACAGAGGAATTCGTACTTCGGACAGGGAGGTCAGTGCGATCATTTAATGTTGTAGCTTTTAATAAATTTTGATGTCACATCAATATTTTTCCTATGGGTTCTGAAGGTTAATGAATCTGCTATTATATACTAAGTTGGTGACTGAAAGACCATGGAAAGTGTTCTAGATGCAAGATAATAGACGTGCTATCTGGCTTGATAATATATATATATATATATATTCCATTTCGTTAATATTTCAGTGTTTTTCAGATATCCAATTATCTTGATAGATTGAACTGTTGTCTTTCTTTTGGTTCAGCATGGGGGCTGGATGTTCTCAACTCTTGTCTGACATGCAGGCTTTTAAGGTGATTATATAAACAGAACAATCTTATTGATGTTTGAAATATAAGAATTTATATAAAGGAAAAAATTGTTGCTGGCATGCAATTCACTAGATCTGTGGCTCTATTAGGCAGCAAATCCTGGATGTATTTTAGAAGATTTTGTGAGATGGCACTCTCCACCAGACTGGACTGAAAATGATAACTCATGTGGAGATGACTCTTCACCCTCTCGAGGTCAATTAAGTACCCGGATGCAGAAAGAAGGTGCGACCTTTTATCATACATTTGTCTTTCTCTCGTGATTTATCCGTGCCCCAGTTTCTCTCTGTGGGTATACCATAACTGTAGCCTTTCTAGTCGTGTTCTCAATTGCTCTTCCCAATTTTCTTATATTATTAGGTAATTTATGGCGTGAGCTGTGGGAAACAGCTAAACCACTGCCTGCTGTTAAACAAGCACCTCTCTTTGATGAAGATTTAGCTGTGTAAGTTTCAATAGCATATCATCAAAGAAAGTGATATCTGTGTTTGGGCACTCATGGAGATTTTGTCCATTGCTTATTAAACTTATAACAGGGAAGGAATCTTGAATTCTCTGGAAGACATTCCAGCTGCTGAATTTTTTGAGCAGCTGTTTGTTTCGCTAGTAAGTTTGTCCCATCAAATTGTATATTATCCTTTATATTTGAGCTCTTTATTTGTATGGTCACGGCGCAGCCCTTTGACATCATGTGTAGCAGAAGATTTTTCTGCTACTATGCATAATTATAAACTGCAGTTTGTAATCACTCAGATCCCTTTAAATTCATGTCGCATTTGTAGAACTAGGTTCCTTGATCTCCTGGAAAATGAAAAATTATAATCTCAAATTCTCTCACTTGCGCTATATTAAACTGATGTCATTGATTACACCGTAACGAGTTTAGCTGTAAATTACGCCTTGACGATTGGATTGGTTTTATTTTCAGCTTGCCTTGGGGTTTGTAATGCTGGAGCCAGTATTAGGCAAAAACGAGGATTTTTCAAAGCTTTTCTTCGAATGCAAGGAATATGTAGTCGCAACTTGTCAGGGAGACGCATGGAGCGATAAGCTTGATGATCTCTGCCAGGTACTTAACTAGAGCTGTGCACAGATTTGAAAACGTATCTTGTATGCTCGGAAATCTCAAAATAATGATCCAGCTATCACTTTAGTAGAGTTAAGAATGTATTGTTTGATGAAAACGTAAGGACATGTGGATGTGAACATTGTTACCAGTAATCAACAGACACTAAAGATATTTGATTGTTTCTTTTGGTCTTGATAATAGGTCTACGAGACCGTGGAAACAATGTTATTACGTCCAGAAGAAATCTTGAGATCAATGAAACAAACAGAGGACTCGCCATCAAACGGGAGTGAAACGAAACGCCGGTTTAAGCGGCTCGGTTTCATCTTTCGTGGTAGCAAAGAACGAAACCAGACGAAAGTTCCATCAGAAAGTGAACCGAAAAGCAGCGACCCTAGCCCCCGACAATCGTTCTCTGGTCTTTTTGATGGCAAGTCTTTTCTGTTTGCAAAGAAACCTCCTAGGCCTGAAACTGCAACTCCTGTCTAAATTCATCTTTAATTATTTAATTTGTTTTATCTGATTTTGAGTCATTTTTTCAGTCTTTTTTCTTTTTTTTTTGTTTCTTAGGGTTTTTAGGTTATTAAGTTGATCGGTTGGTTGGTAACTGTAAATGTATATCATTTTTTACATTTCTCAAGGGAAATTAATTGATGAAATGGAAATGAATAACATAATAAAGAGTATCTATTGCGGTTCTAAACGACAGATTTGTAAATACAAACTGCAGTAATAAACCTCGCTCTTTCCTCTCTGTGAGTAAGGGAGCTGCTTCATCGGATCACTTTGATGCCGATTACATCTTCATCCAACTCCAATTATTCTCATAAGCATTCTTTAATTATCCACGATCATTGGGATCTTGCTCTATTTCTTCTAAATCAAACCACCATACGGGCTGTCATCGATTCCTTTAAATTACACAACTCCACCTCATCTACTGTACATGCACTGATATGGAAGATTTAAGGATCGCAAGCAACCACTGAATTATTGATTTCCTGCATCACCCTTGATATAAATTTCAAGTTTGCAGTTCCTCACACTCAAACGTGCAAGGACCAATCACACCATGGCTGATCCGTTAGCGGAATCGCTAAGATCACTATCAAGTCTGGATGACAACCAATTGATCTTCCGGCTTTAGGCAATTACTCAAACTACATGCAGGATCAGCACATAATATGGCCAAAGTTATTTGTTGGAGGTGGACCTTGCCTCATAATTAAGTTTGACCCACGAAAAGGAAAACCCATTTCGAACACAAAAGGAAGAAGCCATAGAATTTCGGATAATATTCTAGGGATCTCCAGAAGATCCCATGAAGATAAGGATAAGATCAAAATTTTATCTGGAATGAAGGAAGGCTCGAAACTATAAATAGATGATCATTTCAAGAGAGAGATTATCTTTGGCACTCGAGAAACCTGGAGCTACATAAGAGAAGAAACCAAACGACGGTCGGATTTCAAGCTTAGATGATTAGAATAGTTGGCGCCGTTTGTGGAAACAAAGAATTATTCCACACAAAAGTAAAAAAAGATTATGTAATATCAGTACAAAAATGGCTAGGTTATGATAACTCTTTCATGATTGAGCCAGAAGGTCTGAGCGGGGGTTTGACTCTTTTATGGAAGAACGAAGAAGACCTTACTATCCTACAAAGCAAGACTAACTACATAGACACAAGAATCAGAGTAGGAAACTACTATATCTTTGCTACCTTCATATATGGGTATCTTATACATGCTCAACGTCCTCAAGTTTAGGAAGAAGTTAGAAAGATTGAGGAATCTAGAAACCAAGAATGGTTTCTCATTGGTGATTTCAATGAGATACTTGGGCTAGACGATAAACTTGGTGGTCTCTCTAGGCCACAATCGAGCTATCAGTGTTTCAAAGACTTAATTAGAGATTGTTGCTTGCGAGAAATCACAAGTATAGGTCCATGGTTTTTCTAGATGGGTTTCAGATTCAATGAATGGATTCAGATTCGGCTAGATCGTGCCTTTGGTAATGCACAATGCTTAAACATATTACCACAAACCACGACAAGATACCTGGAATAACTTGGCTCAGATCACCGACCAATTCTTAAAACTTTTGCTTCTGACAACCGATCTTCACTAAAAGATTCTTTTTCGATAAAAGATGTATCAAAAGAAGAAACTTCCTTGAAGTTATCATGGAAGCTTGGAATAAAAGGAATGATAATCCAATAATTTCTGTCTTGGATAGTGTTGCTGACTGCAGAAGAGAGATTTCCAAATGGAAGAAACGCACCAACACCAACTCAGGCATATTCATCAAACGCTAAGATCTGAACTCGAAAAAGAAGCCATGAAACCTAAATCGGGCATCAAGAAAATACAACACATCCAATCAAAGCTCAAAAGGAAATTTAGAGAGGAAGAATTGTTCTAGAAGCAAAAAATCAAGGAAAAGTGGTTGCTAGAGAGAGATAAAAACACCAAGTTTTTCCATAATAATCACATACAAAAGATTGAAGAATAACATATACTATCTACTTGACTCTCAAGGCCAACCACAGCTTACAGAAAGGGCATATAGCGACAGAATATTTCACTCACTTTATCAGAGCCACCACCTCAAATGCTGGACGTCAAAGTTACTCAGGACATGAATGAACATCTCACAACACCAGCTTTAGAGCATGAGATAAAAGCAGTTGTCTTTGGTATCAAAGGAGATAGCACTTCAGGACCAGATGGAATGATAAAAAGTTTTTTCAAGCGTGCTGGAGCACAATTGCACCACAAGTCATCAAAGAAGTTGAAGAAGTTTTCAAGAAAGGTCAAATCCCATTGGAACGGAATTACACACACATCAACCTCATTCCAAAGACCAAGAACCCGTTACAAATTTCTGACTTTTATCCCATGCATAAGTCTTTGTTCAATGGTCTACAAAATAGTGGCTAAAATTATAACAAGTAGGTTGCAGCCATTACTAGCTCGGATCATTTATTAAATTCAAGGGGCTTTTGTGGCTAGATGATTAATATTAGACAATATCTTGGTAGCACACGAAGCTCTCCATCAACTACATACAAATAAACACAGTCAAACCAATTACACGCTAGTCAAAATAAACATTTCAAAAGCCTAGCACTGGCTAGAATAGAGATATTTAGAAAGGGTCTTGGCACAAATGGGTTTTAATGCTCATTGGATTAAACTTATTGTGGATTGTGTGTCAATGGTATCATATTTTGTGATTATAAACGACAAGGCACATGGATTGATTCACCCATAAAGAAGATTGCTTCAAGGGGATCATCTGTCACCTTACTTATTCATTCTAGCCACAAAAGGATTAATACACTCTCTAGAAGATGTAGAAAGATCTTATCAACTCACGGGTATGCGTTTCGATAGAAATAGTCTGTTAATACACCACTTACTATACACAGATGACAGCCTCTTTATATGCAAGGCAACAATAGAGGAAGCACAAATACTACATGAATGCTTGAAGAACTATGAAAAAGCGCCTGGTCAATACATCAACTTTCACAAGTCTTTTATACTTTTGGTGCAAAAATTGATTCACAGACTCAACAAAGGATCAGAAGCATTCTCAATATACATTCTTCCTCAGGAATGGGTAGGTACATGGGGCTTCCAGAATGTCATAACGGTTCTTCCAATCTATCACAACAAAACATAAGGCCAAGACCAACAACTAGTTCTCTAAAATGCTCTCTCTTGGGGTAAGGAGATACTCATAAATACGGTGCTCATGGCTCTATACCAACATATGCAATGACCTATTCAGACTACCAAAGAGAATGTGTCAATATCTCACAACTATAATTCAGAATTTCAGTGGCATAGCACACATGAAAAAAAGAAGATGGCATGGATTTCTTGGGAACCATTATGTAAACCAAACGCTGAAGGCAGCTGTGGATTCAAAAATATTTTGTATTTCAACTAAGCCTTATTAGCAAAGCAAGCATGGTGACTGCTAACATAACCACAAACTCTATTGGCTAGAATATACAAATCCAGATACTATAGGAATAAAGACTTTCTGAGCAGCACCATGGGATCACAACCTTCTTACGCTTGGCGCAGTATAATGCATCGAAGGGAATTAATTGTTAAAGGACTCGTCAAAAAAATTGCAAATGGCAGCTCTACGTATGTCTGGACCAAAAATTGGATACATGATCAATTTCCACGGCCACCGATTAGCAAAGAAGTATGTTTTGATGCAAACCTTCATGTGTTGGAGCTAATTCGTGACAATAAGTGGATTGAAATTAAACTTCAAGAGATTTTCATACACGAGGATGTTAAAAGAATCATATACATCACCATGTGTTCAACTGAAGAAAACTTGTGGATATGGGCTTACACCAACACTAGTATGTACTCAGTAAAGAGTGGACATTGGCAGTCTGAACAAGTTTATACATTCGAAAACTCTACAAGTCCTAGGTTGGTTCATTATGACACAATTCTTAAACACAAGTTTTGGGAGATAAAGGCTTCGCAATAGATAAAAATCTTCATTTGATAGGCACTAAATGGAGTTCTGGATGTTAATGATAAGTTGAAGAGAATAAGCATTGTAGAGAGGGATGTTTCTCAAGTATGTGACCTTCAAACTGAAAACTATTAATCTCATGCTCTTCCTCTGCCCTCATGTGCAGCAAAAATGGGCGCTATCACACTGTCCTATGCCATAAGAAGGTTTCTCTGCGACTTTCTTATCTACAAACATCTTTTACCTACTTAATCCAAGTAACAACCTACAAATTCCACTAGAAATTAGAGTTTGCTTTCCCTGGTTACTATGGGCTATTTGGAAAGCTTGGAATAGTCAATAAATGGGAAAAGGCTTGATCTAAGAATGGTAGTCAACGAACTTATAGTTCAAGCCCAAACTTGGTTGGAGCTATATAATAATCATATACCACTACAACTGTCTCATGAAGTGGTTGCAAACAACACAATGGAAATGGCTCCATCTGCACATGATTATAAGCTATTTCGGAAAGTCACATGGAAAGGAAAGTTGGGCCTCAACGGTGGTGCTTGGATTTTGGAACAATAAGAAGACCATATATCCATGCCAGACATACTCTACAGGCTACATCATCTTTGAAGATTTTAGAATTCAATGGACTTGTTTGTATACTCAGAAACTTCCTAGATCTCTGAATCTTGAATGTCAAAAATACTCATGGAGAATAAGTCTGTTACACAGGCCATCTAAAACCCCCAACTATGGCACATATACAGCTCTATAGTTAAGACCATTACAAGGTTGTTTGCGGAATTCAGGAAGATTTCATTTACGCACATCCAAAAAGAGGAAAACAAGTGGTCCACACTGATTGCTAAAAGTGTCACGAGAGAATCATCTTACTGATTGTATCAGTTGGGATTTACCGGGTTGGATAAGACATTTACAAAAGGTCTCTGCTCTAAAATCATTCTCAAGAAGATCATAACTACATAGAGCCTTTAATGGGTAAGTACTTCACCTCACCTTATTAATTACATAGTACCACAATAATACCCTTTCCTCAGAACCAATCTAGCCACATTCCAAAACCACTCGAACCTTTTCAGACTCATTTAATATTATTCCCTCAAAACACATTTACATCACCTACAAACTTCATACACCCTCGCATTTATCTTCCTCAATTTGGCTTTATTCTGTTTTATCTCCTTTAACCAATAAAAATTACCTTTTAAACACTTGTAATCAGTATTCGTCGTGTTTCCTCTTGGTAGAGGGTTAGGACCCTCTTCTAGTTGTGCGAAACTGTAGAATAATATAATTCCTTTTTCTTATGATTTTATTTCCTTTTTTCAATTTTTTAAAATACAATTAGTGCTTACTTTGCTTTCGTGTTGAGAATGCAATTAATTGGTGTGAGCTTTGACCTAATCAAAAGTTAGGAGAGGATAGTTGTTCATGAGCTCTTCAACGTATTATGAAGTCTGTGTGATCTTTTTGAAAGACGAGTGAAGACAGAATCATGTATCTTTGCGTGATTAACAGCATACGGTGTATTAAGTGGTTTGCTTACATACCTTTCTGAAACGGTTGGTTAAAGCACAGATTATGTCAGAGAACTTAGATAAAAAACTGAAAAAGATGATTATTTATGACGATAAGCCTTTCAAGCTACGTTGTGGACCATCTATAAGCGCAGTGGAAAGGAACAAATGTAGTTTAATGGGAAGATTGTTAACTTCTACCTGTCAAAGGATGTCAAACTTCATCCACGACATGCCACGACTATGGAGGACAGTTGATCGTTGTAGAGGATATGCGTTATCCGAAGAACGTTTTCAATTTATCATGAATCATGATTTGACAAAGACAGTTACAGATGATGACAGCTTTTGGCATAAAAGTAACAAGGCACCTCGAGTCGACGGTATGACCATGCTTTTTTCCAATCTCATTGGGACAATGTGGGTGAGCAAGTTATTAAAGAAATTAAGGAACTTTTCAACAATGGATCGATGCATATGGGATGGGATTACACTTAAATATGTTTGATTCCGAAGGTTCATAATCCGAAAAGAATGAGAGATCTTAGGCCTATAAGCCTTTGCTTTGTGGCTTATAATATTGTGGCAAGAGTCTTAAGTACTAGTCTGAAGAACGTATTACCGTTGATTGTCTCGTAGACACATGAGATTTTGTCGTCGGGAAGTTGATCTCTAATAATATTCTTATTGCCCATGAGATGATACATGCATTGAAGACAAACAATAGGTGCAATAAGGATTTCATGGTCATCAAAACGGATATGTATGAGGTACATGATCGGATGGAATGACATTTCTTAGGCGATCTATTTAGAAAACTCGTTTTTAGTGATCTTTGGATTCAGTGGATTATGAAATGCATAACATTCATGACATATTTGCTTCTTCTTAATGGTCAATCTCATGGTTTTATTAAACCGGATAGAGGGCTGAGACAAGGAGATCCTCTCTCACCCTTTTTATTTATACTTTGTGCTGAAGCATTAATGCATGTAATGAAGAAGGCGGAGAATGAGAAGAGAATAACTGGTATATGGCTCACCAAAAATAGTCCCTTGATTCAGGAATTATTATTTGCAGACGACAATATTTCTATGTTTTGAACCACACTCAGAGAATGTACAGAAGTCTTAAATTGCCTCAAGTATATGGAGATGCATCGGGTCAAGAAATAAAATTTCAGAAATGTGCCATAACCTTCGGAGCAAAACTTGATCCGATTCTGAAGTACATCATCAACTCTTTAATGGGGATTACACAAGAAGGAGGAACGGGGAAATACCTTGGGCTACTGGAATGTATGAGTGGGTCCAAAAGAGAGCTATAAACTTTCATCACAAATAAGTTACAGTCACATCTTGGGGCCTGGTTCGAAAAGACACTTTCCTTGAGAGGGAGGGAAATTTTAATCATGTTTGTTGTGTTAGCTCTTCTGGTGTATGCCATGTCTTGCTTCAGATTGACAAAGCACCACTGTATGAAGCTTACATCGGCCATATCGAGCTTTTGGTGGAATAGCAAGGCCGACAAGAAAAAGACGCATTGGGTGGCATGGATAAGATATGTAAGACAAAACGAGAAGGTGGTCTAGGTTTCAAAGACATTATAAAGTTTAATCAAGGCTTTCTTGCTAAACAGTCTTGGAGAATAATTTATAACCCATATTCCCTTATTAGTTTCCTATACAAGGCGAGATATATTCCAAAGACCAAAATTTTGATGCTGGTGCATGCAACATGTCATCTTATGCTTGGCGCAATATGCTCTTCTGCAGAGAATTATTGTCGAAAGGGATTATCAGAACTATTGGTAACGGAGCTAACACTAATGTGTGGTTTGATAAATGGCTTTTGGATGATTTTCCACGAGCTCCTCATAGCAAAGGTCTGATTACAGATTTTCAGTTAAAGGTATCCTCTTTTGTATCAGAAGATAGTGCTTGGAATTGTGATATTATGCGCCAGCTTTTTGCTGAATCAGAAGTTAATTTGATCATCAGGGAACAACCAGGTTTTGCATTAAGCGATAATTGGGTCTGGCCTTTCATGTCATATGGGAATTACTCTGTTAAGAGTGGGTGTTGCCTTGCAGGAAAACTAAGAAGTCGAAACTCCAATGTATCAACATAGGAACAATTTGTGTGTAACCTTAAGGCTCGAATCCTTGGAATGTCAAATCACTTCCTAAGATTAAACTCTTCTTATAGTGTTCTTTGTCAGGAGCTCTTGCTGTACGGGAATGTCTGAATAAACATGGAATTCATGTTGATCCTACATGCAAGATATATGGTAATGGTCCAGAATCTATCAAGCATGTCCTTTTTGAATGCACTTTAGCTTCTCTTTGGTCAAACATGAGTCACGATACAATTATCTTATAGCTTATCAATTGACTCGTATGTGGATCAAATACATACTTTAGTGGAGAACAAAGGAAGTCAAAATAAATATTGCAGAGCTCTTCCATGGTTTATATGGTTACTATGGAAACAAAGGAATGGTAAGATATTTGCCAATAAACCACAAAACGTAGATACTTTGATCGTGCAAGGGATTGAAGAGATGGAAGAGTGGTTTTGGCCGGATACAAAGAAACGTGTTTCTGAATCTTCGGGGACCCGTCAAATCACATACATAGTTAGATGGAGCCCCTGTGCTATGATTTTTTGAAATGTAATCTTAATGTTGTGTGGGTTGGATTTTATAAAACATAGTTGTATCGTCTGGATTCTTAGAGATCATAATGGTAAGGTCTTACTACATGCTCGAGATGTGATCCTTCAAACCCATTCCAAGATTTATGCGGATTTTCATGCTCTGTTAAGCACATCCAAAAGTTTGGTGGATTTACGTTTTTGTTGGGTTGAAACTTGGATTAAAAATCTAATCTCATTAAAGCTAATCAATATCCCAAAGCATGACCCAGATTTAGATCTCTGCTCAACCAATGGAAGACAATAGTTGCTCCTCTTAATCGTTGTGTTATGCATCGCTTTTCCTTCCCAGCAAATTTAAAGGCCAGATTAATTGCTAGAAGTGTTGTTCGTGAAGGAAGATATAATTCGTATTTTGCATCCGGTGAACCAATGTGGTTAGCGACCATTCTTGATGATGATAGGAGAAACTCGAGATGAGTTTATTATCTTATTTTATGTTTGGTTTTTAACAATATCTCTGTTTTTGATACTTTACATACATCTAACGTATCCCATTAGGGATGCTCTTTAATAAATTTTCAGAAGTTAAAAAAAAAAAAACTTGTAATCATTAACCCTTTACATCTCCAACACACTTTATCCTAATAATTATTACCCTAGATAGGCAACTGTTGATCTAACCCTCCTCAACATATGATAAGTGGCATGGCACAAGAGCGAGAACCATTCACAACGCAGCCTTTCACTCCAGCAACAAGCAAAATCACTACTACGAAATTTAGGCGGTGGAAGTAACCACGTTGAGTCACATGCATTGGTCACACATTTATCAAAAAATTTCCCACCAATGAGGTTTGACGCATAGACGCAACTAATTATTGCATTATCTGATGACTCTAGTATAAAACATTAATCAGTTTCAGTAGCAACCTATCCACTCCTCTCAAGCTACGAAGAACCAACAAAATGGAAAATAACCTTTGGAATGCGCTAACACAGTTCCATTTGCATCGAAACAATCCGGAGATCTTCAGCCCACATCATTCATACGCTTCATCCTTGGCTCATAGGAAACTGAGTATCATTGCAAAACCACTCAATAAATTGGAGTAGAATATCCAAGAGATAGGTGAAGATCGTCCTAGGGACTGGGGATGGAAAAACGAGTTCAAGGAAGAGTCATTGATCAGGACTTTGTACAATTTCTCTTCACAACTAGAGTTGATCTTATAAGAGTACTACGCAAGCAACCCATCACCTATTATGGATTGCCTGTTATAGCTCAAATGTGGGCGGATAGCCCTTTAAATATTTCTCTCTCTACAATCCAAGTATGGGTACAAATATATGACTTGCCTTTACAATACGCATTTGGTACTACCATTTACATGATATCAAGTTCCCTTGATGAAGTGGTGGAAGTTGATGTGCAAGAGGCGTCTTTGACTAGAGCCTTTTTGGTAAAAGATAAGATTAAAGTTCACACAGACCAACGCCTCAAATTCTTTAAGAAACTTAGATTCCATAACAGAGTGAGAGTTCAAGTTAACTTCTACTATGAGATGGTGTCTCGCATTTGCCTCAACTATCAAAAGCTCATGCACAACACAAGTTTATGTACTTACGTGCCCCAACCATCAGATTTTTACCCAAACCCTGCATGGATGGAGCAAAATGGCTTTCGATCACCTGACAGTGAAGATTCAATGGAACAAACTTCACAATCGTCGCTCACATCTTGCATAGCTACACAACTAGCTGCATTTGTAAATGTGAATCGCAACATTGCAGACCGGTGGGATGGACTCACAACTCTAGCTAAAACTATAAATGATATTTTTGCAGTGAAGGCAGATACAGAGGATTCACAAGTCGACATAGAGATCATTGAACAAGATCTCACTATCTACTCGAATCAACTTGATGCGCAGTTGTACTTCATCAATTAGTCTAAGCTTCGAAGGTATCCTGATTTTTGGGTGGAATCCTCAAGCAAGAGATCCGAAACTTTTTCAATATGTTATTCTTATTTCACCATTTCAGGATCTCTTGATTAGCTGTAATGTTTGAAGTCTGGTTTTAAGCCTAGGATGGTTCAAGGTTTATGCGTCTTGGCTAGGTCCTTTGGTTCCAAGTCGTTGTAATGGATTTTTGGTATCGCCAAGTTTTCCTTATTATGATATAATAGGATGTTTAGTGGTGGAAGTTGATGTGCAAGAGGCGTCTTTGACTAGAGCCTTTTTGGTAAGAGCTAAGATTAAAGTTCACACAGACCAACACCTCAAATTCTTTGAGAAAGTTAGATTCCATAACAGAGAGAGAGTTCAAGTTAACTTCTACTATGAGATGGTGTCTCGCATTTGCCTCAACTATCAGAAGCTCATGCACAACACAAGTTTATGCACTTACGGGTCCCAACCATCAGATTTTTACCCAAACCCTGCATGGATAGAGCAAAATGGCTTTCAACCGCTTGACAGTGAAGATTCAATGGAACAAACTTCACAACCATCACTTACATCTTGCATAGCTACACAACTAGCTACATTCGTAAATGTGAATCACAACATTGCAGACCAGTGGGATGGAGTCACAACTCTAGCTAAAACTATAAATGATATTTTTGCAGTGGAGGCAGATACAGAGGATTCACAAGTCAACATAGAGATCATTGAACAAGATCTCACTATCTACTAGAATCAAATTGATGCGCAGCTGTACTTCATCAATGATTCTAAGCTTCAAAGGTATCCTGATTTTCAGGCGGAATCCTCAAGCAATAGATCCAAAACTTTTTCAATATGTTATTCTTATTTCACCATTTCAGGATCTCTTGATTGGCTGTAATGTTTGAAGTCTGGTTTTAAGTCTAGGATGGTTCAAGGTTTATGCATTTTGGCTAGATCCTTTGGTTGGTTTTGATGAATCATAGTCATTGTAATGGATATTTGGTATCGTCAAGTTTTCTTGGTTATGATATAATAGGATGTTTATTTTGCAGAAAAAACTACATCTTTGTTTGGGTAATATGGGCTATTGGGCCTCCAAGCCATTTGCTGGAACTCATATAGTCAAATTCCTATATCCTTCACTAATTTTCATACCTATTCTTCTTTAATGAAATGTAGTGGAATGAAAATGCTTTTTCCAATTTGATTAAAATTGAAAAAAAACAAAAGTTGAAAGTCTGTACAATTTGTTGAAGAGGAGAAAGACGGTACTTCGATCACCGGCTATTCTGACAAGATCTGCCCATCATCGCCATTATCGTTAGGCAAGCTCTGTGTCATCATTAGTTCATTTACCACGTTCTTCAAAATCCAGGTTGGTTGAATCCTAATTTAGTTTTAAATTTGGAAATTGAAGAATTGATTTAGGTCACGATTTTGATTGATCTAAGGGTGCTTTACCATAGTTTTTGGGTCAATTAGGGGCATTAATTTGTAACAAATAGATTTCAGTGGTTGCATTGTAGTGTATTATAGATTAGAACCTGATATAATCTAATTTGTGGTGAGTTCATGCGATGAGGGTCATCCGCAAGCTACAACAAGATATGCAAGATCAATACCTCAAACAGAAGCAAGAATTTGTCAATTCGAACAATAATACCTTGTGAGAATAGGCGTAAGCACAACGATAATATTGTCAGTATGGATAGTTCTTCGGTTTTGAAATCTTTGCAACAATTGATGCTCCACAGCAACGATTCTTCCTATGTAACGGGGAGTCGATGTCCCACTTGACATCATGTCACATTGCTCATTACTCGATATTCACCTGAGAATCACCTAACTTCTAGTTCAATTCGCAATAACCTACGCAATAACCTAATTCTCAATCAAATTTAATTCCAGTTACCTAAACCTTAAACCCTAGCAAGCTCCCGCATAGATATAAACTACCGAACAAGTAAAGCAACGGATTTCAAGAAAGAACTTCACGAACAAAGCCTGAAGAGATGGAGAGTGAATCTAATTTAGCAATTAGTGGCTAAAGAGATGGAGATCGTTATACTTAGTATAAAAAATGTGAGAGTATAAGAAAAGAGCGGTTGCGAGATGAGAGCGATATCGTTACAACATGTTTGAAAATTGGGGAAAAATTGTCTGTCAATCGAATTTGACTCAGGGAAATAGGTGAAGATGAGTAGATCCAAGATTTGCTCTGATTGTCTTAGGTGGGCGGGTTTAATCCATATTTTCTTTGTGATAAATGAGTTTCATTAAGCAAAACATGTATTTACCGATTTAATACTAATTCAAAATAGAAATAAGTTTATATTGTGGGTTTTTTGGATTAAGCTTGTCGACTTCTCGACAATTAACTTCATTTGATGTTACCGAAACAGCGACGTATTCAAATATTACAATCTACCACAAGAGAGTAGCAATAAACCGCAAGATGGAGAACCAACTAGAGCCTAAGTAAAAGCAGAGACTTTGTATGATCATAATCCCTGTAATGAAACAAGCACATCGGCAAAACTCCCCAAGAAAGGGTCGACAATAGAAACCCAAAGAGAAACTAGCTGGTTTCTATCTGACCAACCACTCTTGTACCAATAGAAACAACTCAATGATACTAACACGAGATTAAGTAGAGATAACACTAAGCTAGAAAAAAGAGCAAACTTAATGTTACATAACATTCCATCTTCCATGTGTATCAATTTGAGGATGTCCTCAAACTTTATATCTCCAAAACCACACTTCATATGTATAATCAAAGAACTATTTTTAATTAGTAGTACTAATTTAATTTCTACGGGAAAGACAAAGATGGTAATAATTGAAACATACCTTTAGATCTCTAATTGAATCTGCAACATTAACAATTCCAATAGAAGCCAAACCTGGAATCGATGATCTTTCCCGTTGTGGATTTGTGTTGTGCTCCATTTGATTGATTCATCATAATCATTCGACAAGTAGATTTTTTTTTCGTGGAATTCGACAAATAGATTGATGAGAAGCAAAAACCTAGAATGGAATTGATGGTTTTTGAGACTGTAATGATGGAAGTAGTTGGAAGCAAATCTGATTTTTTTTTTTGATAATAGTTTGGATTTCAAGATCCCGACTATAAACAAATAAATTTGTTTAGTCGTGAAAGAACTCAAGAATACATAAGAGTTAATTACATTTAAATCAATCCAAAATGGTGAATAGCAGATGATTGTAAATACATCTAACTAAATACCTCGGTTAATAACATTAGATTTTTAGTCAACGGTAGAGTGTGTTGTTAAATCAACTAAATTTTGTAAGTAATGTTTAATCCGACAGTTTTTCATTCTAAATAATATAGTGCTAAATAACACTGGATTTCACAGTTGAAATACAACCAGATCTAAAAGAATACAGTATTCAATAACCTCTAATTAACAATCGTAAATGTTAAATATTGGTACTGTATATTCGTTGAGTCAAGGAAAAGGAAATATGACACGTGTACAATCCTCTGAATTTGCCATATTCTTGTAACTTGCTCAAAGCTCTGAAAGGTCTTTTGCTTTTCCCGGTCCTCTCTCTCTCCTCCTTCAATTCTGCAAACCCTAACTTTCTCATTCGGCGCTCAAGTTTCTCTCTAGCTCCTCGGTTAGATTTCTGTTTTTCGATTTCTCTTGATTCATTATTGTTCTTGTTATGAAATTCGCGAACAGAAAAATTACGAATCTCGCTATTTTTTGTTTGAAAGTTCGATTGAAGGCTATATAGTGGGATTCGGATTTCTGATTTTGTGAAAGTATTGTCGAGGATGAACAAATATTCCCTTTTTATTCCATTTGGTCAGATAATTTTTTTGTTACTGCGTTACAATTACGATTGTTGAATCTCACCGATATCTGTAAATGGCTTTATTAAACAATAGGTGCGACGATGATGTTGCGTGCTGTTATTAGGAGAGCTTCCAGTAGAGGCTCTTCTGCTTCGGTTAGTGTTCGTTTTTTGGGTTTTAGATTTGGTCGCTTATTTGATTTGATTATTCCGAATGTCATCATTTTACTTGATCTTCTCTGTCTTTCAGGGATTGGCAAAATCACTGCAATCTTCTCGTGTTGCAGCGTCTGCTCAAAGCTTTCATTCTGTCTCATTGCTCGAGGTAATTTATTTTCACATTATGTTTTGGATTCCAGAAATTTTTCTGATTTGATTCATCTCTTTTCTTAAATTCAGTCCTCTCCGGATGTTATTTAACCAGTTGTACATTTGTGATCTTTTATGTTTCTTCCATGAAAAAGTTATCTAAGTGTTATTTGAATTGTATAGACGCCGGTGCCTCGTGGAAACCATGCTCATAGCTTCCATCACCGTTCCTGTCCAGGTAATTCTTACAACCTTATTTTGTGATTTTATTGCAAATTTAGGCTCTTTAACATTACATTTGTTCTCTAATTTGCAGGATGTTTAGACTGCTCAAGGTTAGGAACTCGGTCTTTTTGTTCATGTGCAGATTATAAGACTCAAGTCACACACAGTTTTCGTTGACAAAATTATTAATGTGTGTAGGACCGTGTTCAGCAGTTACCAAGGCACAGCCCTGCAAAGATGGGTCAGGCCTTTTTCATCGGATAGTGGTATGATTGCTCTTGTTAAAATTGTTTCTATACTTCAGGTTATTACGTTTGTTTCCCATGTTTCAGAATCCCACATTGCTTAGCCAAGTAACCCTTAATACCTGCACCAACAATATTTATTTCATTTCTCATTCAGTTTCTTATTAATACATTTTGGCGTAATTGGGTTTTGCTTTCTACACTTACGGTAACTTGTATTTTTGGCTTTTTGACACTCTTGTATATGTGATCGAAGGGGATGTGGTGGAAGCTGTTGTGCCTCACATGGGTGAATCAATCACGGATGGAACCCTTGCCAACTTTTTGAAGAGTATGCTTTTTTTTTTGCATTATCTTCCTGCTCGGTTCGTCCTCTGCATGCATGTATGTATGTATGGAATACTTCTAATATCTGTGCTTCTGATGTTTTTGTTACAGAACCTGGTGATAGAGTAGAAGCTGATGAGGCTATTGCACAGATTGAAACTGACAAGGTATCAGACAATCACTTGATTTATTATCTCCGTATACATATTTTTTCTATTAGTTGTTTGGCAGGTTTCTCGTGTAGCTTTTCTAATAGTAGTGTTTGATTAATCTGTGTGCTTTAGGTAACAATAGACATTGCTAGCCCAGCAAGTGGGGTGATCCAAGAGGTATTATATTTCTATCGTTTATTGTTTTGTGGTTCTTCTCCTTTGTTCCTATGCGTAATTTCTTTTTTCCTTGCACACAGTTTCTTGTCAAGGAGGGAGATACTGTAGAACCGGGAAACAAGGTAGCTATTATATCAACATCGGCGGATGCTGTGTCTCATGTTGCACCCTCAGAAAAAATCACAGAGAAACCTGCTCCCAAGCCTTCTCCTCCTGCTGAGACGCCCAAAGTTGAAAGTACTAAAGTTGCAGAGAAACCCAAGGCACCATCGCCTCCACCACCACCTAAACAGTCAGCTAAAGAACCGCAGCTGCCTCCTAAGGATAGGGAAAGACGGGTATGCAAACTGTGTCATTTAGTCTTTTACTTGTAAAATGTATTGTTTGTTTTCTTTTCCCTATGAAAGAAAAGCTTTCCACGTTCACATTATTTGATGATATGGCATTTAACAACATTGCAGGTTCCTATGACAAGACTCAGGAAACGGGTGGCAACTAGGTTGAAAGACTCTCAAAACACCTTCGCGTTGCTGACAACTTTCAATGAAGTTGATATGTGAGTTAGAGCTGGAACCTATGTTGTTATGTGTCTTATCGTTATGCAATTCTCTTGGTGTGCCCTACATATTACCAAACTATTAATCTTTCCTTTCTCGTGTAGGACTAATCTGATGAAGCTCCGATCTCAATATAAGGATGCATTTTTAGAAAAGCATGGAGTGAAATTGGGGTTGATGTCTGGTTTTATTAAAGTACGATCGAGAACTGAAAAGTTTCCTGAACTAATCGACATTACAGAACTCAACCGATAAAATAACCTTGTTTTAACTATATATTTCAGGCTGCTGTCAGTGCCCTCCAGCACCAGCCAGTAGTAAATGCAGTTATTGACGGAGATGATATCATTTACAGAGACTACGTAGATATCAGTATCGCTGTTGGTACCTCTAAGGTTTGTTTCTGCAGCTCTTGTATGATATTATTTTGGGCTTTCGAAATAGTAGTGATTGATTCCTCTATTCTGTTAACCTCCCAGGGACTTGTGGTTCCAGTCATAAGAGGTGCTGACAAAATGAACTTTGCTGAGATTGAGAAGACAATAAACGGTCTTGCTAAGAAGGCTAATGAAGGAACCATATCAATCGACGAGATGGCAGGAGGATCATTCACAGTGTCAAATGGTGGTGTCTATGGAAGTCTCATAAGCACTCCAATCATTAACCCTCCTCAGGTTCGGTTTAATCTTCACCATACTTAAAAGCAAAACAAACAAATTACCTAATTTCTTCTCCTTGCTAATTCAAATAAATAATCTCTTATCATTTTTGTAGTCTGCTATTCTTGGTATGCATTCGATAGTGCAGCGTCCAATGGTTGTTGGAGGAAACGTAGTACCTCGGCCGATGATGTATATCGCGCTGACTTATGATCATAGGCTAATTGATGGAAGAGAGGCTGTGTACTTCTTGCGCCGTATCAAGGATGTTGTGGAAGATCCTCAGAGACTTCTTCTGGACATTTGATAAAGATCCGAGATGGAAGAGATCTTACGTTTCTGTCGTTATTTACAGTAGCCTTTCAGGTAAAACCATTACAGATGTTGCAGTCTGCTAGAAAAAAAGGTTAAAACAAAACATTATTTTGGAGTTTCTTAATAGTTCCAAGTGTTTTTGCCGGGCAGAGAAAAGCATCGGTGCGTGGGTGTTTTATTTATTCATATACAGTTTGAACAAAAAGTTGCAGTTTTGAATAATGCCACTGATATTTTTATTGGGTAATATGATTTTCCAGTTCCATGGAGTTGCATTGTTCATTATGTGATGTTAAAGAATATGAGGTTCATACATTAGATATGTTCCAAAACATATATCATTGCATATACATATATGTGACCTCACTCTACTGGAATTGAAATTATCAAATTTTCATAACATTCCACACTTTTTTGGTGTATCAAGTTAAACCTCGTACGTTGGAAGACTGGCTTGATATGTTAGTGTTGGAAAGTGCAAAGACACAGATTATCAGGGCACGAAGAGCATAATTTGAGAAAAATATGTATTTGAGAGTCAATATGGGTGCACTTTTCAGAGCAAACGAGTTTTTTAGTTTACTTATCTTATTAAACCGAAGTATGTTTGTTGATAGGGTTTTATACGGGCTTGCATTGTTAGTCCAATCTTTCTTAATAGTTAACAAAAAGTATGATTTAGGTAATAGCTGGTGGACGTGTATAAGATCCTCAATAATGTTTTGGTGATTGACTGTTGGAGCAAAACATATCCCTTAAAAAGAAGCCTGAGTTTTTAATAGTATGAGATGCCTCTATGAACATTAACATTGTGATATTTTGGTGGTGACATACACATGTAAAACCAATAAGGCATCATATAAATTTGGTAGAAGTAAAAAACAAACACAAAAACCAAAAAAAAAAATCAAAAAAAATCATAAGTATATGTAGATAAAGGTTTAGTTAGAAAGAAAATTTGACATCCTGTTTTGGTTGTATTAGGCTATTGGCTTTTGATGAAATAATTATATGTAAAAGGAGGGATTAGAAATTGAAATGGATAAGGGTTTTATATACCTAACAACTAATGCAATCCAAGTGGAACACATGAAAGATGGATGAGCTTAACTATTTATATAACTTAACTAAAGAGGAGGATGTATTGTGTAGTGAGTGTTTGTGCCAACGACAACACTTCCACCTTTTCTAAAGTCAACCTTTTTATTTTATTATTCATGTAAGAAAAATGTTTAGCGTTTCGTGTGATTACTAGTTTTTTTTCCGATAATTTGAGTAATAAAAATTGTCAAGATTAGGGGATATTTAAGATATTGTATTCCTATAATACGTTAATACAAATCTAGGTAGTTGTTCAACACATTACTCATTTATAGTATAAAGCAATAAGGAAATGATTAGGAAGCAACTTTGTTGTTTTATTTCTTGTATGATACTAATTATGTCAGTTGGTCGAATTTTGACAATAAATGTATGTAACTTATGAACTAATTAGCTTGTTTTATTTATTGCACGATAATTTCATGGTTGTCACCAAACCTTCTTTACAAAAATCTTGAAGATATTTATCTCCACTCTTTTTTTTTTTATTATCATGTAGAAATAAAATGTTTTGACTTTGATGATGCATGAGGTCATTTAGACATCCACATAGAATCATCATTCACCACCGATATTACCCATAAAGCTTTAGACATCAAGTGGGACACTTAAACCTATACCTTTTTCTAGATAGTTTTTTATATACTTTCTACGGTGTTTGTTCAATTCTCATTCATTGAGTTAGGCATTAAAATTTGTGTTTACTTTTTAAGTATCTCTTTTGATTTCAAATTCTTAATGACATAATAATGGTTTCAGTCAGGAAAATTGTTGATTTTTCATATTAACTTTTCTACTATTTGCAATCTGAACTGAATAATGTTGACTCGTCTAAATATGATTTTTCTCGGTTAAACATTATATTGGAAAAGAAGCTTGAATTAAGAAGTAGACATTGTTTGACCCAAAAACAAGTTATGAAACAGTAAAGTAGTTTTCAAAACTTATAAACGAATATAAAAAAGTACGAAATTGGGATGACTTCAGTTTATTTATTGAGTATAATTGATTGAATGAATGAAGAAATGAAAGGCATCAGCCTAGAGAATCGAAATGAAAAGTCAACGGTTTAATCAAAGAAATACCAAACTTTGCTTAGTGTGAAGAAAGTAAACGCCAACTTTAGTTATAGACCCCATGAAAAGTCTTATGCTTTCACATTTTGAATCTAACTCCTTTGCGGGTTTGGTAGACACATTAATACTAATATTTTATAATTCAAAACAATAAAATAAAATAATTGTGACTTCTTATTAAAAGTCAATGTCATTATTTAGAGTTGTTTCCGTACTTAACTTCCTTACCAAGAACACTTATCAAACCGACGACTCCTTCCTACCATCTTTCAAAGTTTAACTACTTGATTATTATATTATTTTTAAGACGACGATGATCTTAAAATTGAATATACAAACTGACTATGGAATAAGAAGAGCTCAATGTGAATGTGTAGCAAATTATGCGACAATGATTAGTCAATAACCTATGACTAAGTCATCATTTGATGACATAATCTTTTTGTCAACATTTTTCTAGCGTCAAACTATTTACATTTTTTTCCACAAGTCTTTTTAAAAATAAATTTATATCACTGGTTGCTATTACTATAAAAAAACCTGTATAATTAATTGTCAAAAACGGCGTCGAATCGATTGTGATGATTAAGGAATGAAAAAATGAAGTAATAATGTGGCTAAAGAAATGAATTTGATTATTAATCTCATCAATGGGTACAAAAGCATAATCAAAATGATGGTAATATAGAATTATATCCTCTTCGAAGAAGTAATTAGAGTAAAAATAATTAATGTTGTATTCAGGGGAATATTCGAAGAACAAGCTGTCTTCTTGATCCCAGATCCAATTCTCAAATCCATCCACTTCTTCTTCTTCCAATGACGTTGCTTCGACGCAATTCGCATCTTCGTCTTCGTTACATTTCTCTATCTCTCCCCTTACTTCAATCCAACCATCTTCCTCCGTCGTAGCTAACTCCGGCTCGCCGGGCTTGTGATCTCCGGCGAGTTTTTTGATTCGATTTGCTGGTGAAGAATCCCATAAGAAATTTGTAGAATTTGCAAATGGGTCTTCGTGATTTGCTTCAATTAATTGACTTTTCGAAGTTTCGCATAAATCCCAGAAACCTTGATCCAACACTGTATTAGGAGAAGTCGAATTCAGACATTTATGAGATATGTCTTCGTCTTCCTCGTCGAGAAACGGATGTTGAAGCAATTCTTCAACAGCCCATCTCTGTTTTGGATCTTTTCTCAGACAATTCCTCAAAAAATCTTTACCTTTCTCCGATAACCACTCTGGAATCTCGGGTGATTCACCGGTGAAACCAATCTTATAAATCGCAGCTACGACGTCGTTTAGCTCTGGCCAAGGATTTGAACCTGTAGCCATCTCTATCATTGTACATCCCAAAGCCCAAACATCAGCTGCATAACTCTGTTCTTCACCACGTGCCACCTCCGGAGACATAAACGTCGGTGTACCGGAAAATTCTAAATTCCCATTCTTCTCTACCGTTTTAGCACAACCCAAATCCACGATCTTTGCAATATCTCCTTCGATCATCACATTCTGGCTCTTCACATCGCAATGAACAATACCTCGATCGTGTAAATACATCAATCCCCTCAGAATCTGGCGCGTGTAGACTCTAATCTCCAGCTCTGATAATTTCCCGCCGGAATTTTTGATCAATTCGTGAATACTACCACCGGAAACATATTCCATATGGAGATTATACATCAACTTCTCGTTCTCCGTCGTTAAGTTAGACCCAATGTACTTAACAATGTAAGGAGAGCTCAAATTCGACAAAATCGATTCTTCTTTCTGCAATAACTCCGATGAAGAAAACTCAGCCGATTTGACAGCGAAGTATTCACCGGAGCTTGTGATTGCAAGTGAGACAGTAGCTGTTGAGCCACGGCCTATGATTGGCCCTCTTATCCACTTTTGTTCCTCCATTGAAACAGAGCAAGAAAATAAACAGAGGAGATAGAATAGAGAAAGAATTAAACTTGTAGTTATAGAGATGGAGAGAGAGAGAGAGAGAGAGAGAGAGAGAGATCTCAGAGGTTTGAAATGTTAAAGCAAAGACTTATGATGTGATTGTGTATATATATAGAGACACAATCACACAAAGTAAATGTGTATAAGTATATGACTTTGTCATGGGGTTTTGGTGTCTTAATTCAAAGTCTCAACAGAGATGACATTTCTATTTTTATTTTATCTTTTTCTCTTCTCCTCCAATTATTATGCACGAAAACTTTACCTTATCTTACACTTTAATTTAATCTTTTGATTATTGCTTTCTTAGATCTAAAACAGCCGTTTATGTTCGAATTCAAAATAGATAAAATATGATTTGATCATTGCTAATGTAGTAAAACTCTTATATTAAAAAATTTGATGAACCATGACTTAATTATGTTCTTGATTCTAGTTTGCATGAATAATATTGCAAAGATAAATAAATATATAAGAAGCTATTCAATATATACTAATTTTTTTACTTAAATAGAAAGAAGATCAAAATGAAGTGGTCTTTGATCCAGTGGCAGGTGGTAAGTTCATTAAAGGCATGCGCACTTTCACATCCAAAAATTGAATCCCAGCACCTATATTATGTAAAAATTTGGTTAATGGGTCAGCCAGTTATAGTACAATGTTAACAAAAAAAAATCAAAACAATGCAAAGAAAAGGAATGCAAAAATGTTAAATTGTTTTTGGTTGGTAGAGTGGCAAATAAAAATCAAACAGAAAAATATAAAATGGAAAATATATTAGAAATGGATAATTGCCCATCAAAGTTGCAGTCAATTACTACCTATCAGATATACCATTCTTTAAACATTATGTTGTACTTATGGAAAGTTGATGACAATCACTTATTATTGGTAAGTTTGATATATATATATATATATGGTATTATGGAAAGTAACACTTACAAAAAAAAACAAGATATCATTTAAGATTTGTGATGTATGCATGTATACACTTGGTTCAAATGAGATATATGTTTGGTATATACTAATATCTATCAAAATCAAATAAATTTGCAGAAGAGTATTTCCAAATTAATATTACCATCACGGGATATTATATTTACATAGAAATTTAAAATGTTACTATTTTTATGAATCTATGGGATAGTATTTTAGGAAGTGCTCTTACATTTGTGGCCATTTTTATTAATTTCTCAAACATTTTTGTGTGGCAGAGGAGCAATTGGGAAATCGTCTGGTATATGAAAAAAGACGCGTGGCAGAAGAAGATTGGCAGATGACAGCTTTGACGGCATGACGCCAGAGTGGACGGCGCCGTAACTTCGATCCACCAATCAGGCGATAACAAAAGCATTAAACTTACTTTAAAAAAAACAGTAAAGCTAATGTTAATACAGCCACGTGGCGGATGCACAAGATAAGTGCGGGATTAGCGTGAGATTAATCTATTGTCCTAAACAATCTACTTAACTAATTTCTTGAGTATTCCCTTTTTTTTTCCATGCCTCAGTTTCACTTGTGAACCTGTGTTTCATATACCTAACAATAAATTTGAATCTCGAATATATAGGTGGGAAAAATGTTGTAAATTATATAGTCTAGTATCATTATGTTTTAATTTTTCAAACTAATCTATCTCTAAACAGCTTGAAAAGACAAGAGATGTTTGGATAATATATTATTAAGAAATGTTTTTATTGCAACAATTCTTTTCAGAGAATACAACAAAATAATAATTACTTTACTCATTCCATTTCATAATATAAGTTGTTTTCAAAATATTTTTTTAATTGAAAAAATATAAACAAAAAGTAAATTAAAAGTTAAACAAATTCAATTCTTCGTATTTTCTTTTATTTTTACTTTTCTTTTAAATCGTTTATCTTTTTTATTAATTAAATGTTTAGACGAAATGATGAAATTTTCTAGAAAATACAATTTTTTTTGTAATATGCTTACTTTCAAGCAAATCAATGAAACAAATAGAATATTGAATTAGAAACTTAACAATGTTTGAATACTAACAAATGATTTGAGTCACAATTTATCTTATATTAATATAGTTTAATATTCTCTATTTGCATTACATAATTTATTTGAATTATAAAAAATAAAAAATAAACTATATATAAACCTGAATAGGTGCATCAACCGTTCCGCTGTAATACAATTTAATATATAAGATGGATAGGTTTAATTGGAAAAAAGTAAAATAATGCATGGCAATAGCTGTGTGAAAACACGGAAATGTGAATGTGAAGCATCATTATGTGAGATGTCTTTAATTGGAATGCAAGCTGGGGATTCTATAGCCGCAACCAAAAATAAAGGAAGAAGAAGGTGTCGGACAAATTTATTCGCATCTCTACTTTGCTTAGAGATTTCAGTTGGATTCAGATCGCTTTTATTTCAATTTCTACACTGAAATTAAATATATTTAAATCTAGTTAAGCCTGAAACAAACGCTGCTTCATAACATGATGTGATTGGGATCTACGAGAGCATGACGTAAAACACGCTAATGTTTTATTGCGTTTTTACCAAGGCTTCTTTAACAGACGTTCGTATGTTTTTTGGGTTAAAAACAGACGTTCGTATGTTATGCTTCTAAATTCTCCACTATGAATTACACGACTCTATTATTAGTTTGGTGCATGTTTTTCCCGTACCAAATTTCTTATTATTGGAAATGTAAA
Organism: Lepidium aucheri; assembly: GCA_900406435.1. Classification (NCBI taxonomy): domain Eukaryota; kingdom Viridiplantae; phylum Streptophyta; class Magnoliopsida; order Brassicales; family Brassicaceae; genus Lepidium; species Lepidium aucheri. The sequence continues at coordinate 25,363 of OVBA01000674.1, read as the reverse complement.
AAGAAAAAAACAACATATTTCAAAGGATGGTAAGTAATGCTACGTAGGCAACACTTTAATAATTTCACGTTAAAAAGGATTGTAAGTAAGAAATCGGTTCTAATAAAAACGATATATATATAACTCTTATAATTTCATTTAGATCGATTTTGTAGGTAAACTATAAATCCGAAGATTCTTTTAGCAAAGTTGAGAACTATGAAAAGAGTGGGCGTTGAGATTATAGTTAATAATATGTAAACAAAAAGCAGAGAGAAAGAGAGAATACCTCCAACAAAGCATCAACCAATGATATTTCAGAAGAAAAAAAGATAGATTCGAACCCAAAAAAGGAGGTTTTTCTAATATGATAATTTGCCTTTTCAATGGAGAAGAGGCTAAGTAAGGGTTCGTCCAATAAGGGGTAAGCTTCAAGTTAAATGCACTATGACATGACATTCAAAACAATTTCTTTGCAGATTCTTACGTCAACAAAAGTCATACTCACTCTCTTTACTTCATCCCTACTTCCAAGCATCTCAAGAGACGCCCTTTTACACAATGGCCTCCCCTTTTATGACCTTTTCTGTTTTTATATGCTCACCCACCATTTCACCTGAAAATTAACATAATTCATCAAATCCCTATCGTTGGTAGAGATACCGAAATGGAACTAGAAGCGAGGCCTTTTTAGAGTCCTTCAATTAAAATATGAAATACACTTACAACGTCCCAGCTAACATGGCACGGATTTTGGCTCTTAGCTCGTCTGAAACTTGAGATGGTTCATTTTGCGAGTATGAGGTATTATCCTCAGGGTCAGCTTTGAGATCGAGTGACTTTGAATAACTCTCTTCTTCCACTGGTTTCTTATCTTTCTTCATGCGTTTACTAGACTTGTGCCGATGACCATGCTCAACGTCTGAAGAGTCCTCATGCTTGCGTCTACTGGATCTGTGCCGGTGGTGATGATGTTCATCATCAGATGAATTACGATGCTTATCATGCCTGCTCGATCTGTGATGATGGCTACGCTTGTCCTTAGAATAGCCAACATCTTTATTATGTTTACAAGATCTGTGTCGGTGCTCACCCTCATTATCAGAAGAATCATATAGCTCATGCTTATCTGAAAATTCCCCATGTTTGTGTCTATAACGCGAACGACTGTGATACTCATCATCCGAGGAGCTCTCATGTTTGTGCTTGTCCCTAGAACGTCTGTCCTTTGATGAGTGTCGTGTCTTATGTTTATGCCTATTATGCCGATTTTTACTAGATGAACGCTTCTTATCAGTCTCGGTTTCTTCCGTAACTTCATCCATACTGCTCTCTTCCTCTCCTTCTTCTTGTTCTAGCTTATCATCTTCATCTCTCTGTGCTCTCGAGCGGTAATTCCTCTTTGATCGTCTTTCACTGTTACCATCATCTGCTAGTTTCATCTCCGCTTCATATGGAATTGAGCTACCATATCTTTCTTTGGTAGCATTGAGACCTAATCCGGAAACCCCAGAGTCTAACGGCTCGATTGACAAGCTTCGCAATGGTTCAGCCTGTTGGACTGGCTGGGCATCAGGTTTTAACATCGCCACAAACATTTTTGCACGTTTCAATCTTTCTGCCTTCAACTTCTGCTCCTTTGAGAGACCCGCTTCAGAAGAATCAGTTCCACTAGCACCAGCCGGGCCAGAGATCAGCTGACCTGTAGAATTGGCCAAATGAGGGGATTTAGATGAAGGAATATTTCCACCATTTCCGAGGCTCTGAGATGTCTCATCCATGGGTTTGCGTGATAAAATCTCCAATTGGGGATTCCTTATGCCTCGTCTGGCTGCTTGAAGAATGGCAGCAGCAGTGTTCACATCTACATTGACCCTCATCTGTGGTTGAACGGGCTTGAATGGTTCGTTGTGCAACTCAACCTTTGATTTTTCACTACCCATTTTTAGTTTCTCTTTCTTGGCAAAATCATCTGGTAAAACGCTCCCAGAAGCAGATTTGTCATCCTTTACCGCATTACCCATCTTTTCTTGCCTCGCATCTTCTTTTTTGGTAATAATGCCTTTGTCACATAATTTTAACTGCCATGTTATGCATTATTAGTTATAGTTTAAACACAAGATTTTATAAGCACATGAGCACACGCCAAATCTGTAGCAAGAACATTTAGGACTTTGATATATAAGTACCTCTTCAGCTTCTTGGAGAACCTTCCGATAATATGAATGGTATAAGCTAGCTGGACGTAAAAATGGAAACATCCCGTATTTAACATCCTGTGCAACAAGAGTAGCCTCCAATTCTTTCCCGTTTTTCTGGATGAAGTCTACTATCTTATCTATCACTTTTTTCATCTCAGCAGGAGGCTCCACAATCGGCAGTTCAAGCTTAGGTTGTACCAGCATTGCCGAAGGTTGTGAATTACCATGCTTCAAATTTTGTTCTGTAGCATTATCTTCTGTATTGATCTGCTTCTTCTCTATAACATTTACTGCACTGAGAGAAGGGTTTCTTTTTACGAAAGATGCTTGATCATTCCACAGAAACAATTGGTTCGAGTCTGCATTTCTTTCTGCGTTAACCTTTACAGATCCTTTTGACCCTTCAAGTCCATTGGAATCAGCTACCTTAACACCATCATCGCCTTCAGCAGACTCGTTTGTTTTAGAGTCATATGCAGACTCTTCTTTAGTATCTTCATCTTCTACAGTCCCATAAACCGAACCAAGCAAAGACAAAGCTCCAACATCCTTCTCACATTCATTTTTCTCTTCTCCCACCAAAAACTTTCCAGTCAAAAGTTCTTGATGTTCAACAAGGAACCTAAAGTAAGGGTGAAGATGATGGTCTGGCATTAGAAACCCAAATGTTGGGTTGCCTCCTTGTTTGACTCTCAAGACAATTTCAGATTGACCACCATGTTTGCTGACAAAGCTTGAAGTTCTAGTGATGATCTGATGTAATTTCTCAGTTGGCGGCTGAAAGATGGGCAACAAAAATGTACAACAAACACAATGAGTAATGTGATATCTTTTGAGGAATGAATCCTTTGGCAACACACAGGTATTTCCATATTAAAATCTCACATAAGTATCGAGAACCATAATCTGCATATATCAGAACTGTATAGAAATGCATCATCTGAGGAGCACTCAGTTTCTAGGTCCTTAGTAAGTCATGAATTTCTATCATCTTAATCCCACCTGCACTGCCCCTTGTCATGGCAGAAAAAAGGAAACAAGGTGCATGTGAAATGACAACCTTAGACAACTCCATCTCTTCTCCGCGCATCTGAAACTTAGACATGGTAGTCCTTAGAATAACATATGCACCTTTCAGATGTTTTCATGGCCATATCAGTTAAGTAACCAAATGAGTGAGCAAAACAGGCATATATCTAAAGACGAACAATCTGACAGGCAGTAACTTACCAGGTGTTGAAGTAAATAATCAGGCACGGGGAAAGGCGGATGAAACCCAGATTCCATATTAGCATCTTTTTGGTCATTGAAATCACTGGAGCTTCCGTATGAAAAGGGGACAGCACGAAAACCATGGGTATTCGTATTTTCTGAAACTGCATTCATATCTGGGGTAGAAATTGAAATCAAATATGATAAGTTTTCTGAAAATCACTTGAAGAGTAAAAAAACACAAGAGATAAAAGAAAAAGAACTAAAAAGAAGTAAAATACTCTAGGAGAATAAAGATCTCCTAAAACCAGAGTTCTTTAGCTTCGTATTGTTTCGCTATCAATAACATAACTCCACGCAGCAATGTGATTGCGATAATCAGAAGAAATAGCAAACATCAATTTGCAACTTATACTTAGATGCACACGCACGGGACTAACATGCCTCTATTTGGGGGAGGCTAAGCAAGCATTCAAGACTAAGACTTCAATAAATCAATGTGCCTCGAATCAATGGTGGAGTACAGAAATAAGTGTACAAAATGTACGAAATCTAATGTGATATAAAACAGTAACTACAGAACTCGTATTACACGTTCCTCCATCATGCCCACAAAATGTCAATTCTTTCTTAGCCAGATCGGTAGTTGACCGAACTACAAACTCAATGCGATCAAGAGCATTGGCACAGAAAGAAAAATAAACCATCTTGACTATTTAATGAAGTGCTACGGTTATGTCAGTTTTTTTATTTTTAATAGATGAGGTGCTACATATAAGTGAGAAGCATAGCATGTCGAGTTCACTGTAAACCTAGATACAGCCATTATCCTTTATGGCTTTTATATCCACAAACATACTTGTAAATGCTCATGTTTGAAAACATGGTTTCTAGAAGTAAACGAGATTTCTACGGTTATTCATCCTTACCGTTCTCATCATGCGAAGGAGATGGAGATTCGGTCGGTAAATCAAGGTAACGCTCGTGATCGAGCTCCAATTCCAAGTCAGGATCATCTAAAACCTGACGACGGCGCTTGAGACGAGGAGGAGGAGGAGACGAGAGGAGATGACGAACATCGTATCGGTCAATTAAGAGGCTGTTCCAGTCAACGAGCGCCGTCGGAGTGTTGACAAACATTGCCATGGAATCGTCGTCGAAAAAGAGAGCGTGACGACCAACAATCTCCAGATCCATCGGTAATTCTTCGAAGCAATATAGTTTGCGAAGCCAAAGTGGTAGATGCAAAGGTAAAAATCAATGAACAGGAAGATTGGGATTTGGGAAGAGCTAGGGTCTGTGAATCTTGAAATCGGATTTATCTTATCAAATCCAGACTAATTGACCAAAGGATTCGTGATGAATTCGAAAGGAATCTGGTAAGTTAAAATGGCGTCGTTTTATTGCCTTTCTGATTGCCGTTTGGAGAAGAAAGAAACGACGTGCATTCGGGAGAGAAATATAACACAGCAAAGGGGAAACAAAACGACTTGCATTCTGCTCAATACAGAGAAGAGACTAACAACTAACAAGGTAAGTTCTTTTTTTTTATTTCTTTTTTTTCTTGCGTTTTCGTCCCCATACTAACTAATGTTTATCATTTTGCCCCTTATTCTTAAATTCTATGGTAAACCACCATAAGAAGCAAAAAGTTGTTTTTATTATAGCCCCATTTCCTGATAGTAAAACTTTTTTTTGATATGAATGTTTATTATATTTACCGGAACGGAGCTACAAAAGATTAGACCGATGAATTTATAACACCACACAAAAAGGAGGTGAACGGTTCAAATTTACTTTTGCAATGAATTAAAGCTAGTTAGCCTAACAAGCGCATACTAAGCGAGCCGAAAGCATTCAGACAGAAGTCTTTTGTAGTGCTTGCAATGCCTATAAGCAAGGAATGTATCTTTGAGATTGCAATCGAGTTGGAACTAGTTGTGAAGAATCATATAATATGCTATTTTGTTTGTGCCATAGAATGTAGGTAGTGGCCATAACGGTTAATCTTTTAAGAACATAGGAAAGACCATTTGTTGTACCTATTAACCAAGAAATGAAGTTTTTGAGGCCAAGCTTTTGAAGAATTCAAGTCCAAACTTGCAATAAGAAATCACACCGGATGAAGATATGATCTCTACTTTATAACTGTTAGTAAAAGTGTATAATTGGTGCCCATTTCTTCTTCTATTACATATACTAGAAAATATTCCGAACTACGTTCCGTTTGTATACAATATAGAAAAATCTATTAATAATGCTTTTGTTTTATTATTGTCAATTTTATATGAGAATTCAATTTCTATGATCAAATGTAGAGAAGAGTGGAATATATATGTTCTGATCGAGTGTACTTATTTAAGCATTATAATTTTAGCCAATGTTGTGGTTGTTATGATTGTATGATTTTTAATATTATGATCAGATATATATTATGATTGTATGATTATATATATTATAACGAATGAATTGTGATAGGATATATAATGATCGTATGATTTTTAATACATGTTGGTGTTTAACACGTATAATTCTACATTAGGTCCAAAATATCTTTATATATATTTTTATATTATTGATTAATAATTTTCACTATATTATTTTTTTGAAAAAAAATTAGATATATCATCTAACCGTCAAAGAAACAAAAAGAATTGTAACAAATGTAGATATATTATCTAATTTTAGAAGGTCAAATTCAACTTATCCAACATATGCTTCAGTTTTAGAAACAACTACACGGGTAAACAATTGTAACAATTTTAATTATTTAATAACTATGATATAATAAGTAACATTCGGAAAAATTGTTGAACAATGACAAATATAAATGGACTTACGAGCAAGAAAAAATGTTGATTGAATTATTTGATGAAACATTTGCCATGAGTTATTATACACTGAAAAATCCTACTACTGTTGGTAGAGAGTATATGGTTAAAAAGTTTAACACATTGTTTAACCTAAATATAAATTATAGTTTCTTCGAAAACAAACTTGATGAATTTAAGAAAAGTTATAAAAGGTAGAAAGCTCTGATGAATTCTACTGGTATATCGGTGAATCCATCTACATAAACGATTACTAAATCCGATGCATGGTGGAAAGAACGAGAGACCGTAAGTACATATAGTCATTCAATTTGTTAACATATTTATCAACTTTTATATATTAAATTTTGTGATGATTTAAAATTCATAGGAATGTAGATTAACAAAAAGTTTAAACGTAAACACCCTTATTTTGAAATCTCATGGAAGAATATCTTGTATTACATGGTGTTCAGTCACAATCTCAGAATTCTGTGCGCCAAAGAAGAGATGAATGAACAACCAACATGAAGTTGATGTAGAAAGATATGATGTTTTAGACACTGATACTGGTTATATTCCACCAACACAAGTGCCTAAGTTGCAAGAAGATGAAGATGTGTATCACATTATAATTGATGATGATACATTTCCTTATGTATAGGACAACAACGAGACATAATAAATTTGCAGTCAAGCGTTAGACGTGTGGAGAATTCACATAGATATGGAACAATCTCTCAGTGCTCTACTGGAAGTGGTTCGCGTAGAAGTCATAGAAGACAATCACTTCAGACCACGCTACAAGACACCATTGCAAGCTACAGAGAGTTCCAACAACAAAATTTTCAAAAACTTCGCCTAGGTGGTTTTGACCAAGTTCATTACGATGAATTCAGAAAGTTGGAAGCAATTCATTATATAAACCTTCCAAAGCATACAAGATTTCATTGGGCATGCATTAATTGCCTTAAAGAGCAAGTTTGGTGGCACACATATTTCATTAACATAGAAACAAGCTCAAATGAGGGTAAAATAGAATAACTAGAAGCTTTGACTAGTATAAAACAAAACAATGAAGATGGAGAAAAATTATTAGGCTCGAGTCCTTCATTTGATAGTCCAAATTCAAGAGGTTTGACATCCATTAATCCATTGGTTGGTGGGGGTCTTGGATTTCAACAATGGGGTGATGCACCACCAAGGACCCAACAATGCGACACACCACCAAATACTCAACAATGGGACACATAACCAAACTTTCAGCAATGGGGCATACAACCTGGTTTTCAACAATGGGGCACACCACCAAATGCTTCATAGTGGGGGCCACATTCATTTTATTCAGGCTAACAAACACATAATCTTGAATAAGGTGGCCTGTCAAGAATGACTCCAACAAATATTCAGTATGTGAGGTCAAGAAGAAACTTCTAAAAAAATTCTCAAAAAAGAGTTTCCGATGGTACATCAATCAATACTGGTCACAAATAACCCGATCTTGGTTTTATAAACTATTTCAAAACTGGATAAATGACAAAACACCTAAAGCATGAAGGCTTTTTAATATTTGGGGAAGTCATCAAAGTGATGAAGGAAACGTAGAATAGTTCGTGAAGACTATGTTTTATTGATTTCCTTAATGTTATGAAATAACTTATGTTTTATTGTTTTGATTCTAGAGTTTTTATGTAAACATTGATGTAAAATAATGTTTTATTAATGACACATTTGATTTTGGTGTGTTATATTTCATATGTTTCGTATATCTAAGTTGCGATCACCCGACATCAATAATCTAAATTATAAAGAGTGAATTGAGATGTGAAATTGGAAATATGAGCAATTCGATGAGTTAGTAATGGAACTAGCTGTGACTGATTATGATTGATATTTCCAGAAAGCATCTTTACAAACTGATTGAGGTTTAGGATGGAAAAATATTTGGCGTTGACTCCAACAAGATGATGCCGCTTGTCTTTAGTTATAACGAATATCACTTCCATGTTTCACAACATTGTGTACTATGATAAAAAGATTTTACTCAAATTTTCAAATCCTATTACACTAATGTGTTGGTGTAGTATAATAGGTGTCAATCCCACCTCGGACATTCGGTCCCTCGAGCCGAGTGTGTAAATCCCTGAAGTGGTTCACTCAGACGCTCTATCAAACACCAATCAGATGCTAGAGTGTCTCAGAACAAGCTCTAGTTGATAAGAATAGAGCTAGCAATTAACGCACCAAAACAGAAGAGATCCTAACAATTCTAACCTCAAGCGACCTAGAAAATCTAAGCTTCACGCTGATCTAACTCATCCTTAAGAGCCCTAGGTAACTACTCGGAATTCATGAAATTAACGCTAAGCACGAAATCAATAATGGATAACATAGATGATAAGCTCGAATGAATATTGAAATCAACACTGAACGTAAAACTGAATTGCATAAAACGTAAAACCAAATCAGAAAGATTCGTTCTGGAATTACAAAGAGCTAATGTCTGCTTGCTTGAAAAAGAATAAATCACTCTGACAAAAAACTAGATAAGTCTCCAAAAATCATCCCCACTCAAAGTATATAGAAAACTCAGCACAAACACAAGTAAAATTCGGCCCAGTAAGAAAAGGCCTAATCTTTAGTGGATCTTGAAGCCAAGCTCGATCCAGACGCTGATCAGGTCCATGATCAGAAACCTTGTGTCTCAAGATACAAAACACTCGAACCCAATTCCGAATTTTACTCTCCCAAAACTTTTACTAGAACATATACACATTTTGTGCCCTTTCTCCCCTTAGATTCTTTAACTTATGCCCTTATTTTTTTTCTTCATTCCCATCATCATAGTATCAAGTATCCCATACCCGTAAACCACCTACACCTAGTCTGATTCAAAAATCGTGAACCAGATACTACATGAAACCTTGTTCCTGTCGGTGCTCACCTAACACTTTATACCAATATTATTCCGAAAATAGGCCTCACAGTCACACAACAAGCAACACAGGGTTTGAAAGGAGGTAGAGGTCAAGGTGGGAGTCTACTCGAATTAACATGTTAGAAACAGATGGTGAAAGGAAATTCGAGTATTTTGTGATCCACAAGTTCAAACTCAATGCATAGACTTGATAATTAAGTATTCATTTCAGATTATCACTTAGCAAGGAGTGGCATCTAATCACAGCAAAATTCAGCAAAGTTATGAAACAGAGACTAAACATTCCTAGCATGGTGCAGTCTTACACTTCCGACCAGAAAGCAAGCAGCAAACAACATTAACTTAGGGCATTGAATTTAGCACGAAAATCAGCACGCTTGCGAGGTGGAATCATCATTATCCCCAATACATATCTAGACTCGATCCTAAAAAGGTAAAAGCTACATGACACTCTATTTTTTTTATATATCTTACAAAGAAAACGGGATGAGTGTATGAAAACAGAGAATAAGAACAAAGAAAACATGATCAAATGATGCATAGAGTCCTCCCCCAAACTTTAATCACACAGTCCCTTGTGTAGATAGAAGAATGGAAAAGGATCCTAGACATGAAAATAAAAATACAAAGTTATGTTCAAGGAGAGTTCAAAGTTGGTACCTCAAGGAAAAATGGACCATCTGAAAGGATCCACGTCCATGTCATTAGCATCTTGATATTGTTGTTCTATTAGAGTGCTATGAAATGACGTTGAGCTCATTGGATCAAGGAAGTTGTATTCCTGCTGTTGAGAGTTCGAACCATGACGATCAAACGTGGAAAACTCAGGCGGCTGTGTGGAACGATGGGAGCTCAAACCATTCTGATCAAACGTGCCCAAACCAAACTGCGTTATAGAGTCTTGCGCATCAATCTAGGGAATTCCTGTTTGCAGCGTTAGATGCGTAGATTGCACCTCTGGTTCCTGTGGAGGCTCAACACTCTGAGTACGCTCTCTGTGGGAGCATGATATTGGATGTCGGGGAGACTCATATGTTGGCTCAAGGTTGAGCTCAATAGTGTGGCAGGATAGAGCATCTCTAGTGTTTAAGTCAAAACCAAAAGTTTGCTGAGTGGATTCCCACAGCAAAGGTACTGACCGTGGCGTTGGTTGGTGTTCGACAGATGACGCTCGACGAGGTTGCTCGGAGGTTGAGTATCTGATAATTGGGCGTGAGCTAAAGGCAGACCATCGAAGCGGTGGAGAACTTGGCGCTCAGATTTCTGGACGAGTCTCAGCTCTATTGTTACCGCTTGAACCAGGAGTCAATTTGAGCATCTTTAGAATGAAGTGTATTGCTTTGGTGTTCCATTTTATCGCCTTTTGCGCTTTGGCTAGATTCTTATGCGCCTTCTTAAATCCTTTTAGCATTTTTGGATCAACATACTCATCAAAATAATAGCATTCGGGTTCCTCACTCTGCTGCTCTGTTGGCTCCGGTTGCTGTTGTTGTCTAGTCCTAGTTACCCGCGATTGAGTGATAAGATCCGCTGGAGGCATGAATGAGAAGGTATTGCGTAGTCCGAGTGCAGTGATATCTGGGTTTGGAAATAGAATTGTCGAGTCTGCTGCATGACCAGGCTCTCTGAATCTGTAGAACCAAGTCCCTCTTCGTGACGCCTTCTGCAAAACCTTGTGTTTAGCCAAATATGGAATGTCGATCCACTTGTGTTGAATTGGTTTTGATTTGATCTGAGCACTGCATGCTTCCAGAATCCTAGTGACAATTCCTCCTACGCAGATTTTGGAGTTGCTCGTTGGTGGAAAAGCCGATGCCCACTTTTTATACTTGATAAACTACTCCATCAACGCTTTTGTAAACCCATTGTTATTCAGATTCCCAACCAGTTTTATCCCGTAGTCATGGGTCGAAGAATTGATAAAATCCTTGAGTGCCAAGTCAATCATATCTAGCTCAGTGGTGCGAACATTCCCTGATTCATACCGAGCAAAGCAAGTGTGTGCAATTACCGTGTGGAAGTAACGAATCGCAGGGTTCCTTATTCTCGTGCTCCTACTTGACTTAGATATGTATGGTGTTGGAGATGCAATCAACTGCCAAACATAATTAGTCTCCTCTTTGTCAAAGCTAGTATCTAATATTCTGGATGGAGTGAGACCAAAAAGCTCATCGAACTGTGTTATAGAGAATGAGTAATTGGCACCATTGACCTTGAATGTCAGAGCACCAAATCCTTCCGATGATCGAAGTCGGTTTTCATTAGCTGCATAGGTCTGTAGGTCAACAGACACGAGGAATTGAATGGTCTCATTTTTATAACCAGGACGAGGGCTTGAAACAAACTCTATCAATCCACAATTTCTCAGCATTTGATCAACGTCTTTTGCGATACCTAACCGTACCATGCTCTCCCTATGTAGATAATGTGTTCCTACAAATTCCAACCTTCTCAGTGCCCTTAGTGCCTCGTTGTAACTTGGTTCGTAGGTTGTTTCCTCTTCGTCGTGATTTCCAATCGCATCGTCATTCTCACTTGAGCTGCTGTGTTCGTCGACAAGTGTCTCTGGTTGCTCATGTTCAACCATGATTTCTTTACCGCGTCTTGTAGCTATCCTACAAAGTGACGGCTATGGTTGCGATGAACCTGAATCCTCTTCAACATCTATAGGAGAATGTGCCATCGAACGTGTTTGGCGACGTTGTGACGAGTCTTCTCTGGACCTCCTCATACTGTAAGCTCAAACCACTAGCAAAATACAACACAAACTCGAACTATGTAGCAACACTCAAACCGTGGTGGCACGTGTAGTCGAGGCTCGAACTATAATATGGAACTCGAACCATGAAGGAGGTTAATAGCACGACGGTGGCGCGTGGGGCGCGTGTGGCACGCGTGTGGCAGCGCGTGTGGTGGCACGTGTGAAAAGTAAAGGCTCAAACCCAAACCGTGAAGAGAGACTCAAACTAGATCCGAGTCTGAAGACGGCGGTGCTTTGGAGAAAGACACACAAACGGTTCTAGAGTTCGAAGGCTGTGAAGTGTGAATGCGTGATGCCATGTATGCCTGGTGTTGAACAAAGACAACCAATCCAAGACCCAAACGACAAGTAAAGCACTCAAACTAACCGAGAAGTTTGAACCACAGACACCGAATACTCGAACAGTGAGCAAGAGAACTCAAAATATGGCACGAAACTCGAACCGAGAGCTAGAGAGCTCGAACCGTGAGCAATTGGTTGCACCTGAGAACAAGGATTTACAACAAAGTAGATAAAAGTGAGTCAGGAGTTTGATGAAAGAGAGAGTATTTGAGAGTAATTAAAAAGAAGAAAAAAGGAGATGGTGAGTGGAGTGCATAAAGAGATGTTGGATAGAAAGGGGCAAATTGTGTGGTATGCAGACAATCCACACACATCAAATTATCACTCCTGGCCCCACACTCGATTATAATTCGAGTCTCACAGTTTTTTTTTGAACGTGGAACTGGTAAGCCAGTGCTCCTGATTCCTGCAACAGAGTAAATCAATCATAGTGATATAAAATAAAATTTCAAAATACTGATAACATTCATTAACTATTCACAAGGATATCATGAGATTGCCTCCCAAGTACGCTTGTTTAAAGTCACTGAGCTCGACTTTCACACCCTTCAATGGTGAGTTGGTTCATCGAGAGAAACATAGGCTCTCTCGGGAATGGTCTCGTCAGCTCGATATAGCTTAACTCGCTGTCCATTTACAGTGAAATCACTGCCATCTTTGTTGATTAGGGTGACAGCTCCATAGGATAAAACTGCCTTGACTCGGAATGGACCAGACCACCTCGACTTCAGCTTCCCAGGGAACAATTTAAGTCTGGAGTTAAACAGAAGTACTTGATCACCAGGTGTGATCTGCTTGAGTGCAATTTTCTTGTCATGGAAGGCTTTTGTCCGCTCCTTGTACAACTTTGAGCTTTCATAGGCTTCAAGTCTGTTCTCCTCTAACTCGTGTAGATTCAAAAGTCTTTTCTCTTGGGCAGTTTTGAGATCAAAGTTAATGAACCGTGTAGCCCACAGTGCTTTGTACTCTATCTCAACTGGTAGATGACATGATTTTCTATACATCATCTGGAATGGAGTTCTTCCAATCAGAGTCTTGAAAGCTGTTCTATATGCCCACAGTGTGTCATCTAACTTTACTACCCATTCTTATTTTGATACTCCCACAACTCTAGCTAGAATAGCCGTGATCTGCTTGTTTGACACTTCCACCTGACCACTGGTTTGTGGATGATAAGGCGTTGCTACTTTATGCTTAACTCCATTCTTCTTCAGCAGATTTTCAAACACCTTATTGATGAAGTGTGAGCCTCCATCGCTGATCACAACTCGAGGCACTCCAAATCGAGGGAAAATGATGCTCTTGAATAGGTTGATGACAACTTTAGCATAATTCGTTGGACTAGCTACAGCTTCCACCCACTTTGAGACGTAGCCTACTGCAACTAGGATATAGCGATTTCCATGAGACGGTGGGTTGAACGGGCCCATGAAATCAGTTCCCCAGCAGTCAAATACTTCGACTTCTAGAATCGGGTTCTGTGGCATTTCATTTCTCCTGCTGATATTACCCATTCTCTGACACGGTTCACACTTAGAGATGAAATCTTGAGTATCCTTGAACACAATAGGCCACCATAACCCTGATTGAAAATTTTTCTGAACAGTCTTGAATGTGGCAAAATGTTCACCGCTGACCCATGACAATGTTTCAGAACTCCCTGAACTTCCTCCTCTACTATGCACCTCCTGAATAACCCATCTGCTCCCTTCTTATATAGGTATAGCTCATCCAAGAAGTAGTGATTGACAACCTTGAAAAACTTCTTCCTTTGATACGCATCTAAACATTTAGGCACTTCACCTACAACCAAGTAGTTGACCAAATCTGCATACCAAGGTAGATTAGAACCAGCAAACCTCTTACCAATCTGAAAACAACGTTCTTCTGCTCCTAGAGTCATGAGCTTCTCTTCTGGCTTTGAATCATCTATAGGGATCGAGTCTTCAATCATCATACATGACAGATGATCTGCCACTCCATTCTCTACTTTGGGTTTGTCCACTCTCTCAATGTCAAACTCTTGCAGCAGCAGTATCCATCTGAGTAATCTTGGCTTAGCGTTCTTTTTCCTCATCAAATACTTCAATGCTACGTGGTATGTATGGACTATCACTTTAGACCCCAGCAGATATGATCTGAATTTCTCGAATGCAAACACCACAGCAAGAAGCTCCTTCTCTGTGGTTGCGTACTTAATTTGGGCGTCATCAAGAGCCCTGTTGGCATAGTAAATCACATTCAACTTCTTGTCCTTTTTCTGCCTCGGGACTGCTTCAACAGGATAGTCACTTGCGTCGCACATGATCTCGAATGGAAGAGTCCAGTCTGGAGCTTGGACTATTGGAGCAGAAATCAATGCTTCTTTGATCTTCAGAAATGCTTCGAGACACTTAGGACTTAAATTAAACTCGACCTCTTTGCACAGTAGGCTTGTTAGGGGCCTTGCAATTTTGGAGAAGTCCTTGATGAATCTTCTGTAAAACTCAGCGTTACCCAGAAAGCTTCGAATGTCCTTTACTGTCTTGGGAGGCTGCAACTGAGTCATGATCTCAATCTTTGCCTTATCCACTTTGATACCCTTTTCAGACACTCTGTGACCCAATATTATCCCTTCTTGAACCATAAAGTAGCACTTTTCCCAGTTGAGCACAAGGTTGGTTTCCACGCACCTGCTAAGCACCCTGCACAAATTCGACAAACAGGAGGAGTAGGAAGAACCATAGATAGAGAAATCATCCATGAATACTTCAACTACATCCTTGATTAAATCTGAGAAAATAGAAGTCATATAGCGTTGAAAAATAGCAGGAGCATTGCACAAACCAAATGGCATGCGCTTGTAAGCAAAAGTTTCATAAGGACAGGTAAAAGTAGTCTTTTCCTGATCATCCGGATGTATTGGGATCTGAAAGAACCCGCTATACCCGTTAAGGAAGCAGTAATACTTTTTACCAGAAAATCATTCAACCATCTGATCAAGAAACGGTAAAGGGAAATGATCTTTCCTAGTAGAGAAGTTCAACCTCCTATAGTCAATACACATCCTATGCCCCGTTATAGTTCTAGTTGGGATTAGTTCGTTCTTTTCATTTTTAATCACAGTGATACCCTNTCTTAGGAACACAATGAACAGGCGACACCCACTTACTATCAGAAATTGGATAAATAACATCAGCGTCTA
Organism: Lepidium aucheri; assembly: GCA_900406435.1. Lineage (NCBI taxonomy): Eukaryota > Viridiplantae > Streptophyta > Magnoliopsida > Brassicales > Brassicaceae > Lepidium > Lepidium aucheri. The sequence goes on along the minus strand of OVBA01000674.1, from coordinate 9,936 downwards.
ACAACTTAAGTATCTCCTTTTCACAACTTCTTTCAGATTCGGATTCAATCTCCTCTAGTGCTCTACACTAGAATGAGATTCATCTTCTGAGTGTATTCTATGCATAAAAAAGCTTGGAGATATACCTCTAATGTCCTTAAGTGTGTACCCTATAGCTTTTCTAAAGCGCCTAAGCTCAGTCAACAGCGTGTTCAATTCTTCATCACTCAAAACATCATTTACAATCATAGGATAGGTAGAATTAGAGCCCAGAAAAGCGTACCTTAGCCCTGCAGGAAGTGGTTTTAGTTCCACTTTGGGTGCTTGCAGTTCAGACCAGTCATCAGTGACTGCAGGTGTAGTGCATTCGAGTGCATGTAGTTTGTGTCTTGGAGTTGAATCTGGTGCTGATACACTCGAGTTCAGACTCTCTGTTTTATCCTCAGAACGTGTTTCATCCAATTCTTCAATAACCACTGAACTTCTGACTGGCTTGTGAGAATCCAGTAGCTTCCCATAGTACTCAGCTTCTGCACTCAAGTACCCCTCATCGGTTGGCTTAGTCAAGGAAACTTTTAGTTGGTATTCTGCTGCCAACTCCTCTAAAATCTCATCAGCTAATGCGTCCATTTCTTGAACTGAGAATACGTGACCCTTAATTGTTGGTTTCTTAATCGCATCACTGATGTTAAATTTTATCTTGAGATCTAGACCAAGATTTAGCTCGATAACCCCATTCCTTACATCAATTAGCACACCTGCTGTGGCTAAGAAAGGTCTTCCAAATAGCAGGGGGTCTTTAGGCTCTTCTTCCATTTCCAGAACGACGAAGCCTGTTAGTATCTCAACTCCTCCCACCTTCACAGAAAGGTCTTCTAAAATACCATGCGGGATTCTCATTGACCTATCTGCTAGAACCAACGAGATCTTGCAAGGTTTGTAGTCGACAACACCTAACCTTGTTGCAACTGAAAGAGGCATAAGGCTGATTGAGGTGCCAAGATCACAAAGACACTTGCTGAATGACAGGAGTCCAAGCGAGCTGGGAATTGTGAAGGTTCCAGGATCACCAAGCTTTTTCGGCACAACCTTCCTCTGGATTATAGCACTGATCTCATGCGTCAACATGATCTGACGTATCTAACTTAACTTCAGGCGAGGGATCTTCAGCAGACTGTGGCTTAGGAACAACTTCAGCTCGAGTTTCCTGTTCGAGTATCTTTTCTGCAGTAAAAGTTTTCGTGTGACCAGTGATGAGAGAATCCTCCCCCCTCCTGAACCATATTGTCCTCAGTATCCTTGGAATCCTCTGCTCGAACTAGCAACTCGCATCCACTTTGCAGAGTGATAGTGTTGGCGTGATACTCTTTCGGATTGGGAACTACTTTCCCTGGAAGTTGCCCAGTCGTCTTCACAGAAGAAGATGATGCTTGCTAACTCTCCACATACTTAAGTCTTGCGTTCAGTGTCTCAAACTTGCTGTTGAGATCGTTGTGAGAAGCGTCAATCTTGGAATGTACCTCAATAAATTTCTGGTTGATTTCAGTAGCTGACACTTTCTGCACTTTAAGTATCTCTTGTAGCAAAGTCAGAAGCTCAGGTGGTTGTTGTGCAGTTGCTGGAGCTTGCGCTTCATACCTAGGAGGCACGGTCGGAGTTTGCTGGTAATTCTGGTGATACGGCTGCTTAGGGGCAAAAGGTTTGGAGTGAACATTCTGGGGTTTAGGTGGATAGACCTGGTCTTGGGGATTTGCTACGTTTGTACTCCGATATGAGAGGTTGGGGTGTTGCTTGTAGTTGTTGTACTGCTTGTAACCACCACCTTGATTCTGTAGATAACTAATCTCCACAACCTGATCATCCTCCTCATCTTGAAGATGTTCATCACTACTCATAAAGTGAATATGTTTCTGTTGCACCAGCAACAGCTTGTCAATTTTCTCATTCAGGGTCTTCAACTCCTTTCTACTAACTGTGTCTGTATCAACTGTACCACAAACAATTCTGTCGTAGTCTTCATTATACTGCCCATCTGCCTGTGCCATGTTCTCCACTAACTCCCAACCTTCTTCCACATCCTTGTTTAGGAAATTTTCATTGCTAGCAGTATCCATGAGCCTTTGGATGTTAGAATGAACACCTCTGTAAAGGTTGCTAAGCAACGTGTCTGGAGCGTATCCATGATGGGGGCACTGGGTTTGATAATTTTTGTAGCGCTCCCATGCTTCAGCAAAAGTTTCATGGTTCTGCTGTGTGAAGCTCGAGATAGCACTCCTGATCTTTGCTGTGCGAGAGTTCGAGAAGAACTTACTCAAAAAAGCAGTTTTACAGTAAGTCCAAGAAGTAATGAACCCTTGTGGTAAATGCTTGTCCCAAATGCAGGCTTTATCTCCAAGTGAGAATGGAAACAGTCTAAGTTTAAATGCATCCTCACTGACACCATTAAGCCTTTGCAGACCACAAATGCACTCGAACTCGTCCAAGTGATCAAGAGGGTCTTCAGATGGTAGTCCATGAAACTGCCTGTTCTGGATCATGGAGATGAGATTGCTCTTGATCTTGAAGTTGTTGTTCGAAATAGCTGGAGGTACAATTCCATATCTCTGGGTATGAGTGCTTGGTGCATCTCCAGCTCCGATTATTCGAGGCCTCCTCTATCGAGGTCCATCCACAGGAGGTTGGTCGGTATGCTCAGGTGGAATTTGGTGTGTTTACGAGTTTGCTGGGCGATTCATTTCAGCTGGATCTTCTGGTGCAGTTTCTAGTTGGTATTTCTTTTCTCTCAACTCACGTGGAAGTTGGCCAATTGTGTCTAGAGGTTGGAGTAGGTTATGACTCCCCTGTGAACGTGTCTGCATACGATGCGTGAACTCTACTCAAACACTAGGGTGTAGCTGACTCACTGAATGTTGGAATCACCTGAAACAGAACACCAAAGACAGTATCACATGTTAGTAAGTAACAAGAAACAAAAAGTACTTGAGCTTAGAAAGTTAACAATCCTAAATGTAACTAGCACAAACCCATTTGGCATCGGCGCCAATTTGATAACAGATTTTTAGTGTGTTTTTCAAATTCTATTACACTAGTGTGTCGATGTAGTATAATAGGTGTCAATCCAACTGGGAATGTAGTTAACACTCAAAATAGAGTAAACTGTCCTAATTCAAGCCAATCAAAGTTTGGTTTATCGAACAACTTAAATTGTACTTAAAATACAAATGATCAAATCAATCAGAAATAATAAAGAAATTAAAACGAATCAATAAGCAGCAGTGTTGAAAGTGAATTTAACGCAATGTAAGAAAATAGGTTCCTGAGGAGTGAGTATCACGGATCAGCGTGACTCTTAGACCAACTAGGTGCTTGACAACACTCAATTAAGCTAATCTCTAGGTAGCAAGAACGATAACAATGAATCCACTCTCGTGGCAAACAAACTTGAGTTGACTACTAACAGACCCTATTCCCATAGGTGTTTTATAATCCACCCAACATAAATGATCAACTCGCTTAGAGCCAATTCACACCTTGGACAATCGATCCCTCGAGCCGAGCGTGTAAATCTCTGAAGTGGTTCAGTCAGACGGTCTATCAAACACCAATCAGATGCTAGAGTGTCTCAAAACAAGCTCCAGTTGATCAGAATAGAGAAAGTAGTAAACGCACCAAAACATAAGAGATCCTAACAATTCTAACCTCAAGCAACCTAGAAAACCTAAATTTCACGCTGACCTAACTCATCCTCAAGAGCCCTAGGTAAGTACTCAAAATTCATGAAATTAACACTCAACAGGAAATTCATATTAGATTGCATAGATAATACTCGAATGAAATTAAGATAAACACTGAATGTAAACTGAATTGCATAAAACGAAAAAAACACAACTCAAATTTTGTTCTGGAATTACAAAGACTAATGTATGCTCACTCAAAACAACAAAAATCACTCGCAATAGAAAACTGGATAGATCCCCAAAATCATCCTCATTCGAATTTTTATAAAGATCTCAGGAAAAACACAAGTAAAACTCGGCCCAGTAAGAGAAATGCCCAATCTTCAGTGGATCTTGAAGCCAAGCTCGATCCAGACGCTGATCCGATCCATGATCAGAAACCTTGTGTCTCAAGACAGGACACTCGAACTGCAGCTCCAGTGCAACAAGGGTAGTTCGAGTCTCAGCTTACAGTTTGAGTCCTTCATGTTTCCTTCGCCACTCCACTCCAGTTCGAGTACGACGGGACTCGATCTGTACTCGAGCTTCCTCTTTTGTTTCCATGCTCCAACCACACTCCAAGTGCTGCAACTTTGCATCTCTTCTCAGCCACTAGTCTAGAAAACTCCATTTTCGCACTTTCAATACCTAAAATCTCCTTGAATACAATATGCATGCTGATGCAAATGAATGAAACTATTTGGACTCTAAAATGACAATAATATATTAGATATACATGTAAAAACGGCTAAATAGAACTCCTAAAATGTGCTAAAAACCATACATCTCAGTGGTCGCGAGAAATTCGAAACCTTAAATCCGTTCAGCTGTGCCGCGTGTATGCAAGAATTACTCAAGATATCAGTTTAAGATCATGCCAGCGAGTTTTATTGGGCTGGGATTGACTACCTTGGATCATATGAAAATGGTCGTCAAATCTTCTTGTCACTACCAAATGATAAGGAGAAAATCAAATATCTTGAACGCAAAACAAGATTAGTTGATTGGACATAGTAGGACTAGAATTTTATTTTAGAATTTTTATTTCTTCTCTTAATAATTGTGTTTTTGTATTTTGTTCAAAATAAGTACTTTATTATATTTTATTTTTGCTTCTTTTAAATTTTATTTTAAATTATCTAATAATATTTTTATTTTATTAAAATAATAATTATTCTAAACATGGAGACTATGATTCGAATAAAAGAAAACATAGAGATTGCATTTGACTTTTTTTCTGTTAAAATGCATTTGATTTTTCATATATAAGATTTTATATTGCACTTGACTTTTTTTTCTGTTAAAATGCATTTGACTTTTCATATATAAGATTTTATGTTTTCATTTTGATTTGATTTTATCTATTACTTTTCTTAAGAACTCAAAATTATAATTTTAAATTAGGTTTTATGCAAAAAACTAAAAATTCAACAAGATATCTTAGTTTTCAGAATATTCGAGACATATACTTTTATTACTCTTACTCAATTACAATTCAAATTTAAAAATAAACTGCTTTGCAAAAGATTTTGGGATATATATTTACAGATTGTCTACATATATTAATATCATACTTCTAAATCCTTACTCAAATGCTATTACTTATCTCTTTTATCTTTCTTTCCTTTTTCTAAAATTAGCATTCCACCAATTTTATAATATTGACGGCTACTGTGATCTGGTATGTATGCATACCTTGCTTTTCTAAAAAAGTATCAATTTTTGATATCAAATCTCGATGTTTTATATATTAAAGGAGTGACTACCTTTTTTACAGAAATATGTCAAGTCGTGCATAAGGTTGTAGAATACCATCCCGCTAGGTAATTTTTTTGTGATTCTTTATTTTTTATTATAAAGGGAAATAAAATAAATTGTTTTGTTCAATTACAAAATCACAAAAAAGACTCGATTTGAAAAGGGATATTATACTCACTTGTTCGGTGACAGAGAAATTTTTCAATATGACTCGAATCACTCTATGAAGCATTGTTTTATTTTACATTTTGATGAGTTTGAACTCTGGATATTCAAAATTAACTATGAATATCAACTCACGAACATAGTTATTCATAAGTAATCATTTAATTGATGTTATTTTGTGAGTTTAATAAACCAAAGTCATGTCGGAATAATTATTGGTGTTTCTTTAGATTTGTTCGTTATAGTATGAATAATTTTTGGTGTTTGTTTAGATTTTGTTTTTAATTTTTATGATTCTTTCTAAATAATAAAACAAAATTTCGTTGACATATTTTAAAGCTATGTTACTTTTTTGGGTATTTGATTATTAATGTTAATAATGAGATTTATATATGTTAGTAGTTTTTTTATATTTTCTAGGAAATGATTGTTTGGTATAACCTAATTTTGTTGAAAGTAATTATATTGTTGATCGGGAATGAATGCTTGGACCCAAACCAAGACAAAAAATTGATGAGAATTGATCGAGGTCGCGGATGTCGTCATACTATGAAAATGATAAATGGTCATGATCGAGAGTGTTATGAAACCCTGCGAGTACATCAGGACACTTTTCGAAAATTTGTGCAAGAGACTAAAGGCTGATTATGGATTGCAAGAGTCGAAAGAATGTGGATTAGAAGAGGCTGTTACAATGTTTCTTGAGATAGTTGCACATAATGAAGTTCAACGAACAATTGCAATACATTATCAACGTAATCAAGAGACAGTAAACAGAAAGTTTTATGAGGTTTTAGATGCACTTGTTCATATATCTCAAGACATTATAAAACCTGAAGAAAATGAATTTCACAAGGTACACCCCAATCTAACGTCTGATAGAAGATATCATCTATTTTTTAGTGCTTGTATTGGAGCTCTTGATGGTAAACATGTTTATGTGCGTGTTGGAAGTGACAAAAAAGAAAAGTATTGGAATCTAAGAAAGCAACATCCTACCATGAACGTGCTTGCAATCTGCAACTTCAATATGGAATTCATATATACATATGTGGGGACACCAGGAAGAGCACATGATTCAACGATATTGACATATTGTGCGCAAAAAGATAAATATTTTCCAACACCACCAGAAGGAAAATATTTTCGTGTTGATTCTGGATACCCTAACAGAAAAGAATATCTTGTTCCATATCTCCGTATATGATATCATCAGCATCAATGGCGTGGAGGGCCACCTACAAATCATAATAAAATAATTAATAAGCGTCATTCTTCTTTGCGTTCGGTGGTTGAGCGAACATCTGGAAGATGGAAAGGAAAGTTTGCTATTATCAGAAATTTGGCACGATATGATCTGGAAACACAGTGCAAGATTGTCGTAGCAACTATGGCGTTACATAATTACATACGAAAATCAACAAATATTGATAAAGATTTTGAAGAGTGTTCAAATGATAATGATGATAAAGACATTCGAAAAAGAGCTTATGTGCCTACTGGTGACGTATACATGACTGGTGTTCGAAACAACATTGCAGAACAAATATAGAGAAATGGTAGATAAATCTTAGATTTTGTTTTATCTTTTTACTTTAAAAATTTTTAGTTGTAATAATTTACTTTTATTTTTAATTTTAGTTATAAAATGTAAAGAGCTCACAATTATTGGTTTTTACAACTTTCAGCTAACAGCTTATAGCTCACAGCTCATAGCTCACAACTCACAACTCCAACCTCAACGAGGTTCGGTTTTTTAACAGCTTTACCAATCATGATTTTATTTTAGTAATAGTAAACATTTAGTAAAATTAGTAAACCCACGTAATAGAATCTAGAGCCCAAATAAATTGATTTGCAGCCCAAATAAATGTTTTCTTGGAGGTGAAGTGGAATCACCGAGGAAGGTGAACCGTGTGCGATGCTCCGCAAAGTATTGGCGATGTTGGTGCGACCTAGATGAGGGAGACTGTCCCTTCTGGGCATCGATTCAAAGCAAATAACCAAGTAAGTATTGATTGCCTTAGTATATACCTCTCTTAATCCATATGATCTTGCAATTGATGGTAGATTGATCCAGAGATAAATCAATCTGAAGGCTCGACACCATTAACAATCCATGCAGGGTAGTCTTCACACTCATTTAGCGAGATAGAGGTAAGATGGTATCTGATGGTATTTTCCAATGTTCATTCCTCCAAATCGATGCAACTGACCCGTTTTGGAGGATTCCTGTGAGCCTAGCCCCGTGAGAATCGACATATTCTGTCCAAGGATCCTTCCAGAACCTGCAGGTGTGTCCATTACCAAGTAGGTATGATTCTTATCTACTCTTGTTGAAATCTTCCTTTGCTTAAGTTACTGCCTGTATTCCATGGAAATTGATGTTTTCGCATATCTTTTTATGGTTTGTCAGCTGTTTACATGGAGTTAGTAGAATCTAAGGGCTACGTTAGGACCCACCAACAACAAAAATAGTGAGCATTCACAGTCTTGTTAAATCTCTTGCTCAGGTAAAATATTTCCAACTCTAAATTATATACTTTTTAGAATTTCTTTATAGCTATTTCCCATTTCCTTGTTGCGTTTTTCTCTAAACTCTGTGTTGGATCATAGGCATCTATGGGTGGTTAGCATTGTCTAGCTGTTGATGATCAGGGACGAGCATATGTTTGGGGTATATATTTTTTATCTCACCTTCTATATATCTATTCATTGTGACTTAAAGTCTTAAAAATGACAATTGTGCACTTTTTATTTTGTTATGGAACCTACTTACGGGAAAATGAATATAGGCAGTGTGGTGAAGAGCCTTCCAAGAATGAGACAGGTAGGCCTGTGCAGTGGAATATTGTAATCCCTTAGCTTTGTGCCCCGAAACTTACAGTCCGATAGGTAATATATGCACTTAACTACTTTTATTTAAATTATCTGCATCAATGAATGAGACTCCTTTTGTTATTAAAACTTGCTTGTTTATCATATTTTTGTTTTCCTTTTTTTGAGTTCCATAACCTTGATTGTGACGAACTTGTGTCTATTAGAACTGTAATAACTCTATATGTATACTTTGTTTGATGATTGATCTTATCTACTTTTGTTGTTCAGTTTCTCTCTATAAGTAAGTATTCCTTACAAGGATAATTAAAATTTAAGAACCACTAATGGCTTATCATGTATGTGCATTTACAGACACCGTGTTGCCACACTTCTTTCTTAAATGTTACGGGTAATGGATACGTCAAGGGAAGTCCACTTTTGTGAAATGTTGCAGAAAAAATTCTATGAAAGCTGCAAGAAACTCTCAGATAAACTTATCTCTAGTCATTGCTATTCGTCTGGCAAGAGAATCCAAATCTATTATTGAGGCCACTACAAAGTTTCATCATTACATCAGCAAGCAAGACCTCCTGATAAAGCATTTACTACTTAGTAAATGCTTGATCAAGTAAATACTAAGTAGTAAATGCTTTATCTGGACGGTCTTGATTGCTGAGGTAGTTGATTTGGATTCTCTTGCCAGATGACTAACAGTGATTGGAGATAAGTTTATCCGAGTATTTTTCTGAGTTTGATGTCAATTGTAAGTGTAAATGTTGTGACATGATGATATCCATTATCAGGTGTACATCTGGGTAATATGTTATTTGACTCGATTTATGTTAAACATTTTCCCTTAATTCTTCTTGTTTAACTCGACTTGTGTTATTTTTCCTAAATTCTTGTTATTTTTCTGTATAAGTTCTTGATCAAAAATGATCTATAGCAGCTCCATGGACCAGGTAGATCTAGTCTTTACAAGGTACCTTTTAGCATCAGCCAGTCCACTTCTTATGGTTTTCTTAGTAGTAAATGCTTGATCGGGGGCTATAGATATACATGTTTCTTAGTTACTGAAATTTTAAGTGGCTTGTTTGTTTTGTTTTTAAGGGTATTAAATCCTAATGGCTATCAAAAGTGAAACATTTTTGCAAAAAAACTGAAAAGAATCATTCAAATCAAGACATCAAGACATTGTTGCGTAACTAACTAGTTTAGCGTGATGTATCTTAACAAGCTAACTGGATTTCTTCGATAAGAGTTCTCTCAAATGCCAAGCTTGTAGGAGTTTTTTATTTTGGGTTTCTATAAATAAAATAATAATTAAAGTAGTAAAAAGTGTAATTAAAGTAGTAAAAAGTGTTGTTAAGAGATTGTTAGATTTTTTGAATTTGTGTTAGTGATTATTGGGGGTTTCTAGTAAGGTTTCTTAATTAAAAAAATAATTGTAATAGAATTATTATTGGGAATGAGTAATTGTAAAACAAAGACTTAAGTA